>CAWUER010000715.1:0-141173 GCA_963921195.1 Pegoplata infirma | reverse complement strand
GCCAAATATTGGTTTAAAACATTATTTTAATCAATTTTACTGACAACAAAATTATAACAGCACCAGGGTTTTTTTCTCTTAGTTCTTTTCCCAATCCAAACGTTAGAAAGTTCAAGATATGGCAAGATGAGGCTGTCTGAAAGAAAATTGATATCTCAAAAAGTGCAAAAAAGTGCAACGGAAAATAAAAAAAAAATGAATTCAGAATTATTTTCTTTAAATTTTCATCAATCAAAAACACGGCACACCACGGCTAACATTATTAAAAGCTTTATGCGAAGTTTATATTCATTGAAAAAGTCATTTATTTAAGGTTAAGTTATAATTACACGTTTTGTTAAAAAAAGCAATAACGTCCACCAAAATATTTTGCTATTTTTTTATTACTTAATATCCCCTCTCTTCTCCATATTATACACGATATCCTTCTTTATGTTTAATAGCTGAAAAAATCGTTTGAATTTATATCAAAATTATGCGTTTTATATTGCACTGTGCACGTTGCTTGAAAATGCCGAATTCGACTGTCCGTCAATCAGTTTATATTTGTTTTTTGGAAAAACCAAATATGCAGTTATTTGCTTTAATATTTTCTAAATCGAACGTAATTAACAAAAACATTATTATTGTTAGTTCGAAAAATGATTTTTGGCCAAGATTTCGGTTCAAATTACCTACTGTGCATTGGTGGTAAAGTTTTGCCCTAAACATTTTTTTTCCAACATGTACCACAATTTTTTTCGACTTTTTATTTTTTTAATTACACGGTTTGCAATGTGCACAATTCGTCATGGCTTCGCCATTCTAGCCATACGACTCCCGAGGGCTTATATGTTGAGCTTTTCGCTGCACACAACCACGTTGTGCAACTTGTGAATAAACCAACACATATTCCGTGTGTTTATGGCAGTTTCGTAATACCCTCGACCTTTTTCTCACTTCGCAATCCTGACAAATACGAAGTCGAGATCCTTGCGCCTCTCGGATCATAACATCATTTCTGCATCTTTTCAGTATTCTTACCTTCGTAGTGCTTCAAAACCAGCAACAAGCGCTCTATTTTTGTATATGATCGGGTACCTGGTAAATTATTTGGAGTCTAATTCACTTTTGTGCGATCGACAGAGGTCGTTCTACGGGAGACCTGATAACGTTTCTTTCGGAACGCTGGAGTCGTTCTATTCACCAATTTGGTGAAAGCAAGGCGGTTGCTCTAGATATTTCCAAGGCGTTTGATCGTGTGTGGCACGGTTCACTCGTTTTGAAGCTTATTGCGTTTGGCGTCGGTAGTGATTTCTCTCGATTTATATAGAGCTTTCTTAGATACCGCTCTCTACGTGTAGATGGGTTCTCATCGGATGAGTTTCATCTGAATTCAGGGGTACCTCAAGGTTCTGTTCTATCTCCTACACTTTTTCTTATTTTTCTTAACGACCTTCTGGGTCTAACTTCCAATTCTATCTATTCTTTTGCAGATGACAGCAACATTTGCCATTCATTTTCCTTTAATCATAGACCAAGCCTTACTGAGGTTGATGCTATGAGGCAGAACATGAATGACACACTCAATCATGATCTTACGAAAATCTCCGAGTGGTGTTTTGCGAATCAGGGCGATTTTAATGCTCGTAAAACCATTGTTGTATGCTGACCCACAGCGGTTCTGACGATATTCTCGGGACTACCGGTATGTACACATAAAAAAACGAACTGTTATATTGATCCCCATATTTGTGAACACAATTAACTTTTTCACTGAAAGAGCTCCTATACTGAAAATTGTGATATCAACTTACGTTTGTAAATGTTGATTGTTGAAAAAATGTTTAAAAAAAATTGATAAACGAGTTTGTAATAGTTCTCTAAAATTCTTATTTGTATTGACAAACGTACAAAATCTAAAATTTTTTTTTAACAAAGAAATTCAACAAACACAAACACAATTTGTTGATCTTACAAACGGAAAAAATCGTATTTTTTTCAACAAAGAAATTCAGCAAACATAAAAACTATTTGTTGACATGCTAAAATAATTTTGAAATAAAATTACTTGACTAACAAGGAAGGTCTTTCAGAGGGCACCCGCCGATTGTCCTGAAACTTGCATATTGGAATGAAGGGAGAAAAATAAGAGTTATCTTTTTTTTTAGCTGTCCAATCTCAAATTTAAAAAAGGGGTGCCACCTTATGAAAAAATTAGGTCTTTCGGGAAAATCCGAATAAAATCCGAACTAGAAGGAATTTCGTCAAACGCATAAATACGGGTCAGCTTAATTTTAATAGGGATTATTTCATGTGATTTTGGCGGTCCAACGTATGTACCTCTCCATATAAACTACCCATACGATTTTACATTTTCAAAAATAGGAGCTTAACGAAGCCGAATTTGAAAACGGCCGATATGTCATTGGATATGCCTTCAATAAACCTTTCGATCTGTGTAAAAAGTTCATATAGTTTCTTCTGAAGAAATATGAAAAATCGTAAAAAAACATAAAAAATCCCGTTTTTTCCCCTCCCCTTTGACCCGCTAAATGTCAGATTGGGCAGCTAAGAAAAAACAGGTAACTCTTATTTTCCTCCCCTCTTTCCCATATGCAAGTTTCAGGACAATCCGAGGGTGCCCTATGAAAGACCTTCCTTGTAAGTTTGTTAGAAACAAAATCGAAAATTTTGTATTATGGACTAACTGGCGTCCGTTTGTTCTAAATATTTGGTTGATATCATGTTTGGTTGATTTACAATTGATGTTTGTTGATTTAAATTTGACGATTATATTTTCTGTGTACATAATGTAAAATTTTGTACCATTAAAAGAGTTTCTTTGTTTTTACAAAAAAAAAAAATCAAAATATGTCAGAAACACAATTTTTATGATTTTAAAAGAGTTTCTTTGATTTTAAAAGAGTTACTTTGTTTTTACAAAAAAAAAAAATCAAAATATGTCAGAAACACAATTTTTTTATGATTTTAAGAGATAAATAATTCACTACATATTATAGTTATTAAATTTAAATATTTTATGTTATAGTATTTTTTGTTTTTTGAGAACCGGTACCAGGATCAGAACCGGGAATACCGGTATTTCCGGGAATATATCAAGAACCGGGAACCGGTACCAGAACTGGGAATACCGGTATTCCCAGGAATACCGAGAACCGAGAAAATGGGTACTAGTCAGAACACACCAAAGCCCAAAACTTAACAAAAACACCAAAAATCATGCTTATTCAAGACTGCCCATTAAGGGTTAATTTTTTGGTAATTTTTTTAAATGGGAAATCCAAAGGGATTCCACTAGCTTGAAGTCTCCAAAAAAATTTAGTGAGCAATTTCCTGTGGTAAGAAATTCTTAAATTTTATTTGATTCTACGCAATTCTAAATACAAAAAACTTGATAGTAATAATTTTTAATACCTGTTTAATACCTTAATTTAATACCTGTTCGACACAAAAAATATTTGGCTTTTTCCCTATTTAAGCCTCGAAAAATAAAACAATTTATTCAGGCCACTTTAATTTACCTACATACATACGTGCTCAGGAACACAACTTTACAATTTAATGAAAACCACTCATTTGTAAAAATTGAAGAAGAATTAAGTTCTAATCCCATATATTTTCATGACTTCATTGAATTTATGTTGCTAAAAATGTATATAAAATAGAATCATTACATTTTATAGGAATTTGAATGAATTGATACGTTAGTATATTGTGAACCATTAAGAATGTAGAGCGATAAAAATTTCATTAAAGCATTTAAAAAATCTTAAGCAATGTCCTTACCAATGGCAAAAAAAAAAAGAAAAGTTAATGTATGTAGGTTAGTGTGGTTCATATATGGCACTTTTTTTTTTTTTTTGGATTTTTGTATGGGGCACCCGGAATATATATTAAGCACCATGAAAAACTGACCCGTGATTTTTTGCAAATTTTTTCATTAACATTTAGGGGTCGCTACCGGGCCCTAAACTTTGGGTCATAAAAAAAAATTTTTCACACAATGAAAAAAAAAAAAATTTCGTTTTTTTTATATTTTTTTTTTTATTATAATTTAACTTCATTAGCTTATTAACGGCAAAAGATTTCATTTTGGTGGGACAAGTTTTTCAGTTCCAAAATTGACCATGAAAAAAAAATTGAGGCTGGTTGGGGTCTTACTCTAAAATTTTTTTAAAATTTTTTTTTTTTTAGTTTTGATAAGCTTACGCTATAGGTCTTTAGTCCCTCTTGATACTACATTCTTCGTAAAAATTTTTGTTCTTTCCGAAACATCATTAACATGCGGCGAAAATCAAACGGATATTAAAAAAAAAAAAACATATTTTCAATGTAAATTTTGGAAATTACATACTTTTCCGACCATATCGAATTTTTGTTTGCCGTTAATAAGCTGGATTAGCTTATCAAATTATAATTAAAAATTAAAAAAAAAAAAAAATCGATTTTTTTCACCGTTTTTTTTTTTTTTTTTTTTAATATCCGTTTGATTTTCGGCGCATGTTAATGATGTTTCGGAAAGAACAAAAATTTTTACAAAGAATGTATTATCAAGAGGGACTAAAGACCTATAACGTAAGCTTATCAAAACTAAAAAAAAAAAAATTTTAAAAAAATTTTAGAGTAAGACCCCAACCAGCCTCAATTTTTTTTTTCATGGTCAATTTTGGAACTGAAAAACTTGTCCCAACAAAATGAAATCTTTTGCCGTTAATAAGCTAATGAAGTTAAACTATAATAAAAAAAAAAATATAAAAAAAAAACGAAATTTTTTATTTTCATTGTGTGAAATCTTTTTTTTTTATATCCCAAAGTTCAGGGCCCGGTAGCGACCCCTAAACCTTAATATAAAAATTTGAAAAAAATCACGTGTCATTTTTTCACGGTGCTTAATATATATTCCGGGTGCCCCATTCAAAAATCCAACTTTTGTTTTTATGAACCACCCTAATGTAGGTGTAACCACAATGCTTCAGATCGCATAGAAGATCCTTTATTTGTATAACGAAACAAATAGGTGGTTATCGCAATAAAGCTTTTGAGATCATGCAATCATATAGATTACAAAGAATTATCATTTCCAATTGTATTTCAGAAATTATTAATTGTATTTCAGAAATTATCAATTGTATTTCAGAAATTTTGAATTCTATTTCAGAAGTTATTAATTATATTTCAGAACTTATCAAATGTGTTTCAGAATTTTTCAATTGTATTTCAGATATTATGAATTTATCAATTGTATTTCAGAAATTATCAATTGTATTTCAGACATTGTCAATTGTATTTCAGAAATTTGAAATTTGTATTTAGAAAAAAAAAATACAAAAAATTAAATACAATTCAATTGTATTTCAGATATTATGAATTTATCAATTGTGTTTCAGAAGTTATCAATTGTATATCAGAAATAATCAATTGTATTTCAGACATTGTCAGTTGTATTTCAGAAATTTGAAATTTGTATTTAAAAAAAAATATCAATTGTGTTTCAGAAGTTATCAATTGTATATCAGAAATAATCAATTTTTTTTAATTTTGCAATTTTGTCTATACTGGTTTTATCCAGGGGGAGTGCGTAACGCCTTTCGAAATTTGTATGCATTATAATACATATCGTTTAAAGCATCGATTTTTAAGTTTAATAATGTAAATAAGTATTTGATTTTTGATTTGCATAAAGTAAAAACGTTTACTTTAAAGTTTTAACTTTATGAGGGGGAGTATGTGGGACTCCTGTATTTATAAAGTACCATCTCTGAAATTTTATATAATACTTTGTTACTGATTATTTAAATTTTGGAAACAATTTATCTTTGATTTTAATTTTGTTTGTAATTTGAAATATTGAAAATAAAATAAATCAGAATACTTTTAAAATTCAAAAGACACACATCGTCTTATTAATTGTATTTCAGAAATTATCATTTGTATTTCAGAATTTATCAATCATATTTCAGATATTATCAATTGTATTTCAGAAACTATCAATTGTATTTTAGAATTTATCAATTGTATTTCAGAAATTATCAATTGTATTTCAGAAGTTATCAATTGTATTTCAGAAATTATCAATTGTATTTCAGAATTTATCAATTGTATTTCAGACATTGTCAATTGTATTTCAGAAATTTGAAATTTGTATTTAGAAAAAAAATATCAATTGTGTTTCAGAAGTTATCAATTGTATATCAGAAATAATCAATTGTATTTCAGAAATTATCAATTGTTTTTCAGAAATTATCAATTTCAGAAATTTTGAATTGATTTACAAAGGTTAGTTTCTGAAGTACAATTGATAATTTCTGAAATACAATTGATTATTTCTGAAATACTATTGATAACTTCTGAAATACAATTGATAATTTCTGAAATACAATTGATAAATTCTAAAATACAATTGATAGTTTCTGAAATACAATTGATAATATCTGAAATACGATTGATTCAATGGATGGATACAATTGTTCGAATAATCAAAAATTCTGAAATTTTCTAAATTACAAGATTTTTTTCGACAATTTTAGAAAAAATTGGTTCCTGCACTCAAAAAATTATGTCATTAACTGTTTGTAGTTTATTTAAAAAGTTGTAGTTTATTTAAAAAGTTTTCGTTTTTAAAAGAAAAAACATTTGCTTGATGTTGAGTTTTTATTAATGACTACTTCTGTCCTTTGTTTCAAAAATACCACACTAAAAAATAAAGACTTTCATTAACATTTAATTTTTAAAGTCATTTATTTTTGTTCTGTAAGGAAAAACTACTGATTATTCTTTAAATTGTTAATGATTTGTGTAAGTCATTTTTTTTTTAAATTGTTGGTATTTTTTAATGAGATATCATTAGTTTTTACCTACACAAGTAGGTTATTTTTTTGTAGAAAAAAAATTCAAAAAATTACACAGCTCTACAAATGTAAGGTTTGTCGCTGCGTTTTGAATTATTGAAACTAAAAGGTATAATATTTGATGCACTGAATCCAAATCTGCAACCCAAATTTGTCTATCACATCTAGATTTTGTGTAAATCGCGGTTAAAATGCTGAAAAAGTGCTTTTTTGGCCCTTTTTAAAAACGAATAAAATAAGAACGCGACATGCTATTGACTTCGTTTTAAGTTTATCGTATAATTTGGAATTTAATCTTTAAGATGGGATAATATTATTTGGAAATTTAATTTTCCATCATGGTAAAAAAATCATAAACAAAAAACTCCATTTTGAAAATATATATCGAGGGCATATATTCAAAACCCTCTATCTTAAAAAACACAACTTTTCAGGAGAGCCAAAAAACTGTTTATTTCGCGTATTGTTAGAGTAATTAAAATTCGATATTCTACAATATTTTTTATAAATCAACTACTGAATCTCACATATAATTCGTTTTTAAAATGTTGCACTATTGGGGATATTATGAAAGATAGAGGGTTTTGTTTCTCAAAAATATTAAGTACATGAATGAAAATGATCAGATAGAGGGTTTTGCATTTTAATAAAAATGAATTATTATGATTTCATTTACGACATTGGTAAATTTTAAACGTGATTTATTAATGATAACGGATTATAAAGAGTTCCAAATCGCGGTTTTGGTCTAAAGGTGCTGATTTTTGAGAAAAAAAATATTTTTTGTACCGAATTTATCTTAAAAGATGACAAACTGTTTAGTATCCCAGCAAAAAATAATCGAGATTTTGGAAGCAGTGCATACAAGAATGCACTTGTGTAAGCGAATGATTTTTGATGTTGTTGTTTTTTTATGACATTCGCTTACACAGCTGCATACCGTATGCAGTAGTGTAAGGGAGAGATTTTGTTGGCATACTAACCTGCATACCGGTTGCAGTAAAGTATGGCAGTGACTTAAAAAAATACTAAAAATATTTAAGAAAAGGCATGATTTCAATTCATATTCATTGCGCCGATATAAGCGCTTGAAAGAAATGCTCTAAAGTGGGACATTGCGAACAAATATCATGCCATACGTAAGCAGGTTTGTAAGCAGACAACAAAAATCACTCCCTTACAAACCTGCTTATAGGCAAGCAGTATTTTTTGGTGGGATGTTATGTAAAAAAAATTACAAAATTAAAAACGCGATTTTGGTCCATAGATGCTGACAGCATCCCGATTTTTAAGATTAAAATTTTTGTTTCATAATGTACACAAGTCATCCAATTTTGAGCCTTATTTTCCAAAAAAGTCAAACAAGAATTTTGAGAAAAAATTAGCATCAGTGGACCAGAATCGCGATTCTGGAATTTTGTTGACAAATTCATGTTCTGCATGCAAAAATTAGTATAAAAGCATGTAATGCATGATGAAATTATTCAAAAAAAATATTTATAAATTAATTATTTGAAAAGATAGAGGGTTTTGCATTCAGAAAAATTAATTGTGTACGAGATAGAGAAAACCAAAAATGCAAATAAAATAGAAAAAAAAAATATTTTTGTTCTGAATTTTACACCATAGATGAGGGCCGTTTTACTGAATATTTTGCCATCAAAAAGTCATTTTCGTGAAAATGGAAGATAGAGGGTTTTGAATATAGGCCCTCGATATACCCTCTATCACTAAGTGGAGGGTATAAAAAAAATTGTTAACTTTACAGTTTTATTTCTTTGAGTGCAGTTTTTGAAGGGGGTCTTTAAAGGGGAACTTTTCCTCCTTGTAATTATTGTTAACAAATTCATATATTATGATTTTTCTACTTAAGTAATGCAATCTTATAATTTTGAATCCTCCATACATATAGATGTGATTGATTCTAAGACATTCTTGCGATGTCCGTCCGTCTGTGGAAAACACGATATAGTTCAAAATAACAGAGATATTTTCATATATATATATTATGGCCATGGGCTAGTTAAGCTCCAAGATGGGAAAAATCGGAGAAAAAAGTTCCCCACATAAAAACTGAACCAAGTTCTTAAAAACATGATTTTTTTAAAGATTTTTTTTATGCTTTTGTTAACGGCTTCATTATTTTGTTTTCATTTAATCAATGAATGAATTCATAAGCTTATTAAAATATCATACAGATTGGGAGAAAATTTCCAAAAATTTGCTTCATAGGAATTCGTAGTTTCATTAAGAAATTACCTACTGCTATTTCACATTAAGTCAATGAATACTTTCATACAAAACTTCATAAGATCTTTCAAACAAGTTTTTCGAATATTTTCATTATTTCCATGTAAGTTTTCATTGAAAGAAACTTTAATGAAACCAGTTTCATTAATCAAATGAAACCTGTATTCCGTTTAAAATGTGAGCCATTATTCATTAAACTTATGTACATTTTCATTACTTTTACGAAGCTTTTCATTTCAGTGTGGTTAGAGGGTATACAAATACTGAAATTGTAATTGAATCTATATTAAAACTACTTCACTCACCTACGCATTTGCACCTGTTAATGTTCTCTGCACATTCTATTTTTATAGATTGCCAGAGCCAAAGATATTTAAGATTTTCTTTTTTTTTTTTTTGTATTTTAAGCATTTTTGTTCAGCCTCATATTGGCATTTTAATACTCGAGGCAAATTACCACGTACATGCAGTAGTATTCTAAGTATTATGGAAGCACATTTTACTTTAAGTGCTAAAGGTATTTATATCGTTTTTGTCTACTTACTATAGTAGTGTGAGGTCGGATATACTGAGGTTAGCAAAAAAAAAAAGTAAAACGGAACCACACGGTATTTATGGGAGTATTAAATTGCCTCCCACTTATGTGCCATTGTCATAAAAACAAATGTATGGAATACCAGATGAAATAATAAAAAAAAAAAATTCACAACAATAATTTGAAATTGCAAAAAAAGAAGAAGAAAAAACAGTAATAACAAGTGAGAGTGTTAAATTCGGCTGTGCCGAATCTTTTATACCCTCCAACACTAAAAAAAAAAAAAAAAAAACAGGGGCGTCTTTTTTTTTTTTTTGGGGGGGGGGGTAAAGTCGGTTGGAGACAACATTCCTGGATCCAACTGCAAGACTTTGAACTTCTTTTGACATAACAATGTTTCGTTTGCTAAGCAAAAGTACGAAAAACCTATAAAAATGGATTTTTTTTAGAGGTTTTTTTAGTTCTTAAGAGGGGAACTTTTTTCCCCCTGAACCGATTGTGCCCATGTTCGAACTTAACCAGCCCAATACCATAAGACATATTCGTGCCAAATTTCAGGAGTCTAGCTCTTTTACTTTGGACTGTATCGTGTCTTCCACAGACGGACGGACGGACGGACGGACGGACGGACGGACAGACGGACATCGCTAGAATGTCTTAGAATGGATCACTGATCAATAATATATATACTTTATGGGGTCCTAGACCGATATTTCGATGCGTTACACACGGAATGACAAAGTGAGTATACCCCCATACTGTGGTTGGAGGGTATAAAAATGGCAACAATTATTACCCAACAATTACTTTTAATTTCCCTTATTTCATCATTCATTTGTTCAAACAAATGAACAAACAAACACCCACTCATATTACAACAACACGAGTTTGGTCAAGAGCAGAATTTTAAATTTAATGACTGCTGACTAGATGTCTGGCTGGATGGATGGATTTCAGGATACATATGTATGAATGCATAATTGTTTGTCTGGCGGACTGCAAAAACAAAAAAATATTGTGATAAATGATAAAGAATATTAAATTTCATCATCTACATCATTATCGTCATATTCAATCAATTAAATATCTGCGGATAAATTTTATGTTTTTATTCAAATATAACTTGATTACACTGTGCTACAGTGGATGTTTGCGTTTGATGTGCAATAAGCAAAAAAAATATTAAAATCAAGCAAAAACAACTTTAAAATAATTATAAAACAGTGACAAAATATTGTAATTTTAAAATTAAAGTTGTCCACCTTTAATTTAAAATTGAAATCAATTTTGATTTAACATTGATATAATGCTGTCCTAAACCAATAATATCAAAGCGCAACAACCAAAATTGGAATGGGATGAAACCAAAAGCAAATGAAAGTTGACATATTCCACAAAAACCATCAAGGCTTTTTTTTTTAGTTCAGCGCTAAATTTTTTTAGACGCATTAAAAGTTGGTGAACTTGTGTTAAACCATCCGACAGCCAATATTAAACATGAACCGGATGATATACGTCTGAAAGTAGAGATCAAATGGAGTAAAAACTGCATTTACAGTTTTTCATTTCATGATCCTGTTTCCTATTAAAAGGACTTCAAAGTCTTAAAGGATACATTTTGTAAAATATTTTTAAAATATTTGTAACTGTCCTAGGATGACACTGGTGACGGCAGATTAAAGAAGAGGATCTCCCCTAATTTTTCATTTTTATATATTGCCATATCAGGATAAAAGGATGTAGATAAAGACATTTGAAAACTTTATCGAAATATGTGTAGAAAATTTTGAATGATTTACTACACATTTTTGAATGGACGTAACTTACCTTCTTTTTCCTAATATGTAAAAATAATAAAATAGGAAAATTAGGGGAGATCCTCCTCTTTCATTTGTTGTCAACAGTGGCATCCTAGGACAAGTACAATTATTAAAACAAATATTTTATGAAATTTAATTCTCTAAAACTTTGAAGTCCTTTTTAAAGGAAACAAGATCACGAAATAAAAAACTGTGAATGCAGTTTTACTACATTTAGTCTCTAGTATCAAACGTATATTATCCAGTTCGTGTTCAACGAGTTTTTTTAATTTTTGTCGGACGGTGTAATAATAATTGCTTTAAAACTGCATAAGTGGCGTATGCTTAGTCTTATAAATGACTTTAAATAACAATCATACGAAACGGTGTACAGTGGTTATGTTTCTTAATGTTTTTTTCGTATCTCTTACCGTTTTTGAGATATTGAGGCCAAAATTCAGAAAAAAATGATTTTTTACAGGTTTTTGCTAATATCTCGCTTTATATGAGTCTAACGCCTTAAAAGTCTATTTAAGAACTTATAGACCAGAGCTTCTCACTAACTTTTGCTTCACGAATCCTTTTTAACATTTCAAATTTCTCGCGACCCCGCACATAAAAAAATCAAGTGAGAAAATAAATGTCAGTCAAGACAATATAATAATCTACACCAGGTTTCCCGAAAATGGGTCTTAAGTCCAAACATGGACTGATTGAATCCCTATTTTTTTTTTACATCTTTAATAAGTGTAGAAAACACACAGAAGCGAAAATTGAGGAAAATGGGTTTTTTTTTACTGCCAATAGAGCGATTTTACTGAATTCAAGCGAAATTTTTATATGAGAATTTATTGTAAGTCTAAAAATGGTCCAATTATAATCACATTTGAAAAGATTACCTAAGTACACGTTCAACAAACCCAACCAACATTTTTGTCAAATATATCCTTTTCATGAATTTTGAGATATTTTTACGAACATCGGAAGGGTGGTTTGTATGGGGTCTACAAGTAGAAGTGGTCCGAATTCTTTAAAATTTGGAATGATTCTTTGTGAATACTTTTACCTGCTAAATTTCAAAAGCATACTTATTATTATACGGTTTTAAGACAAATTTTTGCCAAATTTAGAGGGGACGTTTGTCAGAGCTTCGAAGAATGAAATCCTTTTCGAATGAATTCTCAAAAAAATCCATTAAATTTTCACAGTCATTGTATGCATTCGATTTCATAAATCAACATTGAATGCAGTCCTTGGAATTCATTCGATTGAATGAACAAAAATGAATGCATTCGATTTCTTGTTCATTCGATTTAGAAAAATCGAATGCATTCGATTTTTTAAATATATAGACCAAAACGGAGCCAAATTTTGGTCCATAGTATCGCCTACTCGTTTTACATACGAAAATTGGTGTTCCCGAAAATTTTAAAAATGCACATATTAACTGCCTATACGACAAAAAAATGTGAAGAGTGTTAGCGATACTATGGACAAAAATTGGCTCCGTTTTGCTCTATCTTTGTTAGTTTTTTATGAAGTGAATGAATAAGCCATTCGATTTTTCAAATTAAATGAAAGAAAACCGATTGAATTCGCAAGTGAATGCATTCGATTTTTAAAAGTCGAATGAAAAAAATCGAATGCATTCGTTTTTTAAAAGTCAAATGAAAATAAAACGAATGCATTCAATATTTATAAATCGAATGAGTCTAAAGTGAATTCATTCAATTCGCTAAAATGTGACTGGGGAATGCAATCACTAAATTTTCACTCAGAATGACAAATCGAATTAAGGAATGAAATCCTTCGAAACTCTGACTTTTGTATGGGGCTAGATAGGGTTGCCAGATACTAGAAGTCAAATAACTGGACAATGGAAAAAAATCACCTGGATTTAAAAAAAAATAACTTAATTTTTTTTAATAACTTAAAACAAATCGACCGATTTTCACAAGTTAGATATTTTGGACTTCTTTTCGAATATATGATCAATCAAATGGCTGCATTTATTGGCCACGCAAAATGTTCCCCTTTTTAAACATTTCCACTACATATTCGAACATCTCGAAATGTTGATGTTGAGCTCGTTAATGGTCTAAGATTGTTAGCGAAGGTTTTTCTTTTCAAATAACCCCACAAAAATAAGTCCGAAGTGGGTTACCAGCTAAAATTCCCTGGTGCGATGTCAATAACTGGCCTTTATCTGCAGGTTTGAACGCTCCGGACTTATTTTTTTGTGTTTAATTGAAAAGCAAAATGTTTACCAAACAATCCTCAGATTATCGAAAATCTTAAGGAAAACATTTATGCTTGAAAAGTAATAAAGAAAGTAGTGGAAGTGCACACTTAAAAGTAGTGAAAAGATTTATGTTTTATTCAAAAAGTAGTCCAAAAAAATGTAAAATATATTAAATAAAAAAAAATATTGTTTAAATCAAAGAAATTCTTTTTGAACTGGAAAAATTATATTCCCAATTAGAAATTTTGTCTTTAAGACAATGTCAGTAATGATTCATCAGGTAGAAGTCAGCAAGTGAATACATTTTACTAAAGACAACTTAGGGACATGTCATAATTTTTGTCGGAGCTTCCCAAGTTCTATAAATGTACTGACTTATCATATAAATTGTCTTGTCAATTTAGAAAAATCATGTCTTTAATGCTGACAATTATATAGCAAATCCGACCAATCACTAAAAAATGTTTTTTTCCGATGTAAAATCCATGTAATTTTGTTTCATCCTTTAAAACTCTTTTAATTTTCTTTGTAATTAAAAAAATAAAATTGAATTGGTCTTAAAACAATAAAAAAAAAAATAAAAAAAAATCCGCGACCGGGGATTGAACCGAGGCCAAAAATCTACAACACGAAACCTGTCGAACCTGCTAGACAACTAGGCCAACCACAACTTAAAATTGTTTGTAATAAAATATATTTTGAAATAATAATATTTTCAAATTTGTCAAAAACAAAATAAATTGAATATATCGCCACCTTAATTGTAAAAGGCTCCTGCAATATTTTTTTTGTAAATATTTTTTTTTTGTATTGTATAAATAATATTAAAAACAACTAAGATACGCTTAAATAACTCTAACAAAATCTTTATAAATAGGATGAAACCAAATTCCAATCAATATTTAAAAAAATGTTATATTTGAGGAAGAAAAATTCATATTGTAGCATTTTTCAATTCAGGTGACGAAATATATATAACAGGACAATTCAAATAATAAATTAATTTAAATTTGTTTTTAAATCAACACATTTATTATCAAAGTTTGGCTAAAGGGGTAAGGTGCTAGACCAGTGAACAGAAGGTTCTGAGTTCGCGGACCAAGTGAGGCAGATCAAAATAGTAAGTTTTAAAAAATTAAATTTAAGAAATGGACAGATAAAAATAGTAAGTAGTGTAAATTAAAAGACGTGATTAATAAATTTTAAATTTTTTGACGATCTCAGACGAACTATGGACATGTCATAATGTAGTCCGCACTATTGACTACCTGCATACTTGTCGGCGAGGAATTTTGACAAAATACTTGAAAAAGTCAGGAGGTGTCATGAGGTTTTTTGTATGGTCAGAGATTTTTCAGTCAGCAGGTACACTGACATTGCCATAAGGAAGTCTTTGAGATGTCTTAACGAAATTTCTAATTGGGTTTTAACTGGAAACTGGACCAGACCCAAAATAACTGGAAAATCCAGGCCATTCCCGGCCGTCTGGCGACCCTAGGGCTAGATCTATAATAATAATACAAAGGTTGTCGGATTTAAAATTGTTGGACTTTGGACGGAAAAATAATATTAATTATTGTAAAGTTGTGTTTTTCGGCATGCATATAGTACGTAACATAACGGTTTAACGGTGGAAAGACGAAAGGAAAAGGGGGTAAATTTAATTCTATCTTTTCCAGAGTTTTTTGAAGCCCACTGATAAGCTAAAAATAGTCATAAATTGGTAGATCCTAACGTAGCCGTATATTTTTATATTTTTATAACTCAACAATTACCAAAATATTATGCTTTGCTTTTATATTTAAGAAATTTCAATTTTAATAATTTTGATGTACGAAACTTTTAGCGACTTTTTACGAAACTTTTAGCGACCCCCTAGAAATGCTTCCACGACCCCTAGGGGGTCGCGACCCACCGTTTAAGAACCATTGTTATAGATTATAAAATTATGTACAAATTTCTCTTTCTAATTTTTTTTGCATCCCTTACCGTTTTTGAGATATGGGCGAATTTATCATTAATTTCTGAATATAATAGAGACACGAAATAATGACACCAAACATGAAAACTGAAAAGGGTATATCTTTAAAACGAAATCGTGTATTACTAAAACATAAAAAGTGCTACGTAGATAATTAATCTAGCTTTTATTTGAGTCTGATCGGGAGCAGATTGTGTAATTTATGAATACACTCAGGAAAAAAACTCTGTCAAAAAATCTGTAAACAACTTTTAGTTTCAAACTTTAAGCAGATTTTTCTGCTGAAATGGATCTTTTTACTAAGTTTTCAGTCATTTAGTATGGAAAAAATAGAAATTAGCAGATTATTTTTCTAATTTTACAGAAATATTTAGCAACTATCTTTAAATTTTTTTTTTCAAAGATTTAACTAAAAAAAATTATTGAAAAACAGCATAAACTAAAAAAATTGACACTTATATGTAGAAAAAAAATCTTCACAGCTTTTATTAAATTGCTTTTTTATGTGCTTTTTATTCTTTTTTATGTGTTTTAGAAAAAACAAATGTTGCTCAAATTCTTTTTAAGCCTTCTTATATAAATAAAATACATTTCAGTTCATTAGATTGGTTAGCTGAAATCAGCAAATGAGCTAATTTTTCTGCTTAAATAAGGAAATTTTCAACTGAAATCAGCAGATTTGTCTGATATTTCGACAGATTTTCTCATTTACCTCAAAATGGGCAGATTTTTCTGCAGCTTTGACATAGGTTTTATTTGAAGTGTATGATACGAGAATCGAGCTAGAAAATAAAATTATATTAAAATATTTTTTGATACAGGTTTCCCAATATGTTTCCCAAAAATATCTCTGTTTTTTCTAAGTTCAAAATTTTGTATTTTTAGCAATAATCTTCTTGTTTATCTTCAGGTATCATATAACTTGCCGATCAACAAAAAGTTTCAGACCAGGATTGTGTTGTAAGAGACACCCGTTTCTCAGGCCATTTAATTTATGACCTCCAATTTTTTTTTAACACAAGAAATATTTTTTGTTGCTTTTTTAATTACTCTATAAAAAGGTCTAAAAAAGGGGCCCTAACAACACAATCCTATTCTGTACCTTTTTTGTTGGTCGGTAAAAAAGATATACGATACCGGAAAATGAGCAAACGAATTTAACAATTGGACCTATTTTCATTAATTACACAATCTGTTCTAGATCAGATTTATATAAAAGCTAGATTAATTATCTACGTAGCACTTTTTATTTTTTAGTAATGCACGAATTCGTTTTAAAGATATGCCCTTTTAATTTTTCATGTTTGGTGTCATTATTTCGTGTCCCTATTACATTCATTAATTAAAGATAAATTCGCCTATATCTCAAAAACGGTGAGGGATACGAAAAAAATTTGAAAAAGAAATTTGTACATAATTTTATATTCTATAAGTTCTTAATATGCTTTTAAAGCGTAAATCTCATATCAAGCGAGATATTAGCAAAAAACTGTACAAAATCTGGTTTTTGTGAATTTTGGCCTTAATATCTCAAAAACGGTGAGAGATGCGAAAAAAATATTTAAAAAACATATTGTAGACTAGCTGTTTTGCACCCGGCGTTGCCCGGGTTAAAAAAATATTATATAATGAATGAGTTTTTTATTAGCCAGTTTCGTGACTTTTCACTGGTGAATATATCATGAGGTTTGGTCGATTTTTTTTCGATTTCGCTTAGTGTCGGAAACATGGTGTGTACGTGTTCCTCCGTCATGGGAACAAACCTAATATTAATGTATTTCTTTAATATTAATTAATGTATTTCTTTAATATTAATTAATGTATTTCTTTAATGGCTTTTAAAATGAACCTATAGTTCCATCCGCGGTTAGCACTTAATGTGGCGTAAACTTCAATAAAGACATAACTTTCACTTTAGTTCAAGTGGGTATGGCATTTAACGCATTTAGTTCAATTTCGGTCTCATGTGACCTATAGTTCCGCTATTGGTTAGCACGTGAAGAAAAAGAAGAAAAAATTGCAATTAAGTTTGCTCAGCAGTTTTTCGACGTTTGCGGAACAGGCAACCATAACTCTCACTAAGGTACAAAAAGGCGTGCTATTATATGACTTTTTATCAATCGCTGTTTAATAGTGCCTAAAGCACTATTTGTGTTGAACAGGCGCGGATCCAGCTCATGGCTTTGGGGGGAAAAATTTTTTTTTACACAAAAAAAAAAATTTTGCAGGGTGTTTCTGGTAGGATTTGAATCATTAGTGTTTACCTCTTGTTTATTTTGGTTTTTTCTATAGAAACATTTCCAAATTTTAAAAATTTATTATTATAGAAAAGGTCTAAGAACTTAAGAAAATGTTTGATATTTTGAAATTTTTTATTTTTTTTTTTATTGTAAATTTTCTGAGATACATTTTTTTAAAAATACTGAAAATCCCAGAACTTTTTCCTACAAAAAAGTCGAAGATTCTGAAACATTTTTCCTATGGAAAGGCCTCAATTCAGAGATATTTTACTGCAGAAAAAGTCTTAGATTCTGAGACATTTTTCAAATAGAAAATTTTTCTCAGATTCCGGGATATTTTTCCTAAAATTCTTAGATGTCTAAGGCATTTTTTTCTATAGAAAAAGTTTCAGATTTTAAGTCATTTTTCATTTAGACAAAGTCGCAGACTCTAGAAAATATTTTCTAAATAAAACCTCACAAACTCTGAAAATACCTGAGATTTTTTTTAGGATTTTAAGACGTTTTTTCCGAGACATTATCTCTGAATCTGAGACATTTTTCCAAAAAAAAGTCTTAGATTCCGAGACATTTGAAAATAGAAAGAATTTCAGATTTCGACACATTTTCCTTAAAAAAAAGTCACAGAGTCTGTGTAATTCTTCCTATAGAAAAAGTCTCAGGTTCTATTACATTTTCTCTATTGAAAAATTCTCAAATTTTCCCTGAAGAAAATTTTCTTATTTTTTCTACAGAAAATAAAGATTCCCAGACTATTTTCCTATATAAAATTCGAAGATTCAAAAACATTTTTCCTATAGAAAAATCTTGGAAATTTCTTCTGGAAAAATGTTCACATAATTTATATATTTTTTTTTCTCTTTCTTTCTCTTTAAATTTTTTTACAAAACAGATTTTTTCTAATAAAAATTCTCAGATTTTTCCTACAGAAAAATTGTTAGATTTTCCCTTTTAAAATGGCAAGAAAATTCTAAGAAAAATTCCCAAATTATTCGTATAGGAAAATTCTCAAATTTTCCATAAAGAAAAATTCACAAATTTTCCTTATAGAAAAATTCACAAAATTTTTTCTATGGAATAATTCCCAAATTTTTCACCTAGACAAATTGTTTTATTTTTTATAAAAAAAACAATTTTAGTATTCCGAGACTTTTTTCATACAGAAAAATTTTTAAATAGAAGAATTTTTATAAAAAAAATTCTGCTATAGAAAAATTCTCACATTCTACAGAAAAATTCACAAATTATTCTTAGAGAATAATTCCCAAATTATACCTATTTTTTTTTTGTCAAATTTTTCCTATAGAAAAATTATTAAATTTTTTCATATAGAAAAATTCTAACATTCCGAGCCATTTTTTCTTAAGAAAATTTTAAAAATTCTTATACATTTTTCATTTCAGTTTCCTGTTTCTCCACCCTTCCTTTCCTCTTCTTTTCTTTCTTTTCTTTTCTTTTCTTTCCTTTCTTTTTTTTTTTCTTTTTTTTTCCTTTTTTTCTTTTTTTTAAATCGGTTTGGGGGGGGGAATTTCCTTTCCCCCCCGTGGATCCGCGCCTGGTGTTGAAAATTTCTTTGAAATCGGCTCAGCTGTTTTCAGGTTCTAATATGGCAAATAGTTAGCGATCAGTTAATTCTAACAGTAGTGTTAAAGAAATTGGTTAAGCCGTTTTTGCATGATAGCAAATAAGCCAGAAATAACGTTCTGTATATTACAAAATGACGTGATATTTTACTCCTATTTGTCTAATCGCGGGCTAACATGGCATATCGTTCCGCATCTTATATGGCATATAGTTACGAAACAGGAAAAACAATTTTTAATGTAAAACTTTGCCCGATCGCCATGGTAAATACCATCTGTGGTGAAAATTTGATTAAAATTGGTTTCACAGTTAACGCGTGAGTACGGATCAGGCAGAAATAAATTTCAATGAATGACGTCACGTCATTCATTGAAATTTATTGACGTGGCGATTCACGCCTTTGTCTGGTCGTGTCTATAGTTTCCGCGTCAGTAAGTACTAACTGTGGTGAAAATTATAATAACATCGGGTTCGCCGTTTAAGCGTGATTACGGAAAGTCAGAATAAACTTTCAGTACATTGCAAATGGCGTGGCAGTTTATACCAACTAAAGCTATTTATGGAAAAAGTTTTGTTTAAGCGTTATTAAAGAACATGCAAAAACACTTTCAGTATATTACAAAGGCGCGTGTCAATTTACGCCCTTTTGTCCAAACGCGCTCCATTTTAATCTATAGTTCCCGCCTCGGTAAGCACTTTCTATCTGTGGTAAAAATTTCATTCTAAGCGGTTTAGCATTTTATGCTAGATTACGTAACAGACACAATTTTTTATTAAAATCGGTATAGTCGTTTAAGCATGATTACGGAACATGCAGAGCAAACTTTCAGTAAAGTACAAAGGAGCGTGGAATTTTCCGCCCCTTTGTCCGATCGCGGTCGCTTATGGCCTATAGTTCCCGCCTCGGTTAGTACTATCTTTGGTAAAAATTTCATTAAAATAGGTTCAGCCGTTTATGCGTGATTACGGAACAGGAAGAAATAACTTTCAATGTAATGCGTGGCATTTTACGCCCCTTTTTTCGATAGCCCTCTATTCTGGCTTAAAGTTTTCGCTACGGTTAATACTATCTGTGGTGAAAATTTCATGAAAATCAGTTCAGCCGTTTAAGCGTAATTGCGGAAAAGGAAGATATAACTTTCAGTGTAATAAAAAGGGGCGTGGCATTTTGCGCCCCTTTTTTCGAACGCCCTCTATTGTGGCTCATACTTTCCACCTCAGTTAGTATCTGTGATAAAAATTTCAGTGAAATCGGTTAAATCGCTTTTCAGTGATTGCAAAACAGGCCGACATAGTTTCTGTATAGTACAAAGGGGCGTGGCATTTTACACCCATTTTTCCGATCGCGGATTTTTGGGACCTATAGTTCCCGCCTCGGTTAGTACTATCTGTGGTGAAAATTTCATGAAAATCGGTTCAGCCGTTTTTCCTTTATTGCCGGACAGGCAGATATAGCTTTAGCATGGTATAAAGGGGCGTGGCATTTTACGCCCCTTTGTCCGATCGCGGTCGCTTATGGCCTATAGTTCCCGCCTCGGTTAGTACTATCTGCGGTGAAAATTTCATGAAAATCGGTTAAGCCGTTCTTTACTTATTGCGGAACAGACAGACAGACAGACAAACCAACAATCAGATTTATAATATTAATAGGGATAATTTTATATTCTACAAATTTTTTTTATAGGCTTTTAAAGCGCATGACGCATATCAAGCGAGATATTAGCAAAAGTCTGTAAAAAAACCGGTTTTTATGACCTTTGACCTCAATATCTCAGCAAGAACACGGGTGATTTCTTGGGACTTTTTTTTTCTTATTAAGATTGTCAAAACTAAGTTCTGTGCAAATTTTCAGAGAACCTATACAATTTTCCGCAGATTGCCCTTTTTCTCCTTATTTTTTCGGGGCTATAATGAATGATAAAATATTCTTTGACTCGTTTGATAAAGCTAATCACTTTGCTAAATTTTTTTTTGCAAGGAATTTATTCATACTTGCCCATTGGCAATCAACCACTACCCGCACTCGAAAGAGTATCCTATACTATATCAAAGATAGTTTTTCGGGAGCGTGCAGTAAAAAGGCCGGATGGAATTACAGCACTGGTGCTGAAACAATGTTCTTCGACGATCACTCGTCCATTTGCTAAACTTTTCAGTTTCTCTTATCATGTAGGAGTCTTCCCCTCTTGCTGGAAAGTGGCAAATGTTCAGCCTATCCATAAAAAGGGCGAGGCCACAAACCCTGACAATTACCGCACAATTGCAATTTGTTCTGCGCTCTCGAAGATTATGGAGAGCATGTTAAATTTTTATGATGACTTCTCTCAAATTAATATCGAGCTTTCTCGGAAACCGTACTATACGTTTTGTAATGGATGAGGTTTTATCCGACGAGTTTTAGCTTATTTCAAAGGGACGTTAAGGTTCCGTTCTTTCTCCTACTCTTTTCCTTATATTTCTTAACGACCTTCTCATACAAACTTTTATTCCTATATATTTTTATGCAGATGACAGCAACATTTGTCATCATAGGCCAAGCCTGTGGAGGTTGAATCCATGAGACAGAATAATCAGAATCATAACCTGTCTACAATCTCCGAGTCTTCCAAGTCATCTACGACCTGGAAAAATTTTAAATAAATGTCCATAAACACTATTCCCTCTATCCTCCTCCCCATAACCCATTTTGCTAACACCAACATAATGCACTGCATTAGTAAGGGGCATCCCCAAAATGTTGGCTCAAAGTAAAAAAAACTAATTTCATTAAGATCGGAGTGTACCGCAAGAGCACCTTGAGTTTGAAAAAAAACTTTTTAGCACATTGCAATTTTGATTTGACAGATTTGTTGATTTAACGCCCTATTTACTCACTTTTAACAAATCTTATTAACTAAGTCCTACCCCAACCAATGATTACTAATATTTATGTAAACATTTATAAATCCAAAAAAATATTAATAAATAAATACTTTAATACATAAAAAAATAATATTACCTACCGACAAACATCTCTTTAAAAACTTGTTTGGTCGAAGACAACCCAAAATGTTGACAATTTAATAACATAGAAACAAAATTGGGCACACAGACTCAAAGGTAGACAAACGACCGACCGACCAACCGACCGACTGACAAACAGAAAAAAATATCTAGGCAACACTTTGTCATAAATCATCAGCCAGTCAACAGCATCAGATATGTAAAGATAGACAGTGAGATAATGTGTATGCAAATTAATTACTTAATTAGATGCAAAATTAATTTTTTTATCAAATAAACGAAAACCAACAACATAAACAATGAATTATTATTCTGTTGTCAAAATTCCCAATGGGGCGGTAGATAAAAGTAAAAAAAAAATATAATATTACAAAAGTAACAATAATCTGTAAACATTTGTAACATAAAAGGGTTTTGAAAAGATGTATCGGATGTACAGGGTGTCAAAAATTAAGTGTTTTAAAATTTAATATGTTTGGAAATTGACAATTCAACCAATACAAACGTTTGGAATGGATGACAGCCAAGGTACAGACGGTCAACATCAGACGGTAAGCCGCCGACAGCTGTTGTAACGAGAAAAATATCTTAAGTAGTGTTTCAAAACCAGTGACAAAGCGCTCTAGTTTTGTATATGAAAAGGCTCGTTGGGCTGAGCTTAACGATTTGTTTTAGCATTTCAATTGGCAACTCTGTGTATTTGATGCCAATTTTAACTCTGCGGTAGACATGATAGTAAATGTGATAATGCTGGGAATACAATTATTTATTTTATCTAAGGAAATTTCGACTAAACCACAACATACATGAAGAAGGCCTTCGTGCCAGTGTTCTATCTGGCCATAGGGGCAGTCAAAGCTTTTAGTTGTTCGTGAAAAGAATTAAGAACACTTCAAGCTCTTGAATTCTGAAACTTTTTGATGATGATCGAATCTATATCGAACCAGTTGATAAGGCTAATATTTTGGCCAAAGCTTTTTCCAAGAATGCCTCTATTCCAGATAGTAATCTGACTCCGCCCATACTCCCAAGAGTATTGTGTACAATGCCCGATGTTTTTTTTCGTAAACGTGCAGATAAAAAGGTTCTATATGAATAAGTCTCTGGGCCCGACGGTATTCCAGCATTAGTTCTGAGGAAATGCTATTCGACACTGGCTCGACCTCTGCTGTATTACATACAGTGCAGGTACATTTCCCAACTGTTGGAAAGCCACCCATGTTCAACAAATCCCTAAAAACGGTCCATCTTGTTCTACTCTCTCAAAGGTTATGAAGAATATGTTACTGTACTCTCTCAATTAGTAAACTACTTATAATCCAATGATCTTCCTAACGACCATCAATATACGTATCATTCATAACAATGGACTCGTTCTATTCACCGCCTCGGTGAGATTAAAGTAGTTGTCCTTTGGAAACATTATTTAGCTTTCGGGACAGGAGGTTTCCCTGTTGCTGGAAGATGGCCAACCACCAGTCAATCCCTAAAAAGGGGCGAGGCTACAAACCCTGAAAACTACCGCCCAATACCAATTTGTTATACCCTCTCGAAAGTCATGGAGAATTATCTGGAATCTCATTCTCTTTTGTCAGTGATGGCTTTCGTAGGAGTCATTCTACGGGAGACCAGTTAGCGTTCTTTCGGAACGTTGGAGTTGTTATATTCACCAATTTCGTGATCAGGCGTTTGATCTTGTGTAGCACGGTGCACTCCTTTCAAAGCTTATGGCGTTTGGTGTCGGTAGTGATTTCTCTATATTTATATCGAGTTTTCTCAGAGAACGTTTTACGCGTTTTGCTATAGATGGATTATCATCGGATAAGTTCATTTTTCTACATTTTTTCTTATTTTTCTTAACAACCTTCTGGGGGTAACTTCCAATACTTCAAAGATGACAGCAAAATTTTTCGTTAATGTTCCTTCAATCATAGACCAAGCTTTACTGAGGTTGATGCTATGAGGCAGAACATGAATGACACACTCAATCATGATCTTTCGACAATGTCCGAGTGGGGTCTTGCTAATAAGTTCGATTTTATTACTCGTAGTACCCAATGTTGTATGTTGACCCACTGACGGCTTGTGGAATCAGCGTCGTCTGTATTCACGGTTGATATAGCTACTGAGGAATCAGAAATTCTTTAGTTTCTAGGCATGCAAATCGAATGTGATGTTCGTTGGAACCAATATCTTTTCCAAGTGTCGAAAGAAGCATTCAATCCCTTGAGTGTTGGCTCAAAGTAAAAAAAAAAGATTAAAACTGGAAACCAAATTTTGTGAAGAAAAAGCAACGAGCTTATTTTAAGTCCTAAAATATTTGGTAAACATAATATGATATGAAATAATTCGCGGTTGTATGGAGTTTCGAAAATTTTACAACATATGGGGGTTAGTAAAAAATTCAAGGTATGTCAATTGATTTTCAGATATACAGTGTGTTCAATTAGTTACGTGGCATGTTTTTTTGGTAAATTCGGTGACACGTTCTTTTGGGCTAACTCAATCACATTTTTCTTAAACAAAGTTCAGGGACATCACTTTAGATTAGTTTCCTTCACATTGGTTAGATACAAAATATGTATTTGAAACACTTTAATTTTCACACCCTGTTTATTTATACTTTAAATTCCATTATGCAAAAACCAGGTTTGTTATGTTGATCAGTAGCTTTTAATGGTATACAATAAATAGGGAGTTAACAGCCAACAGACACAAAGTGTGTTTCTAAAATAGTTTTTATATGTTACACTATGTGGTACAGGTTATAATGAAATATTGGTCCTAGTCAAGTGCACAGTGTTTTTTTTTAACTTTTTTTTTTTAATTAATCCGGCCATTCGGTATGTACTGGACCGATACGTTTTTTGTATTATTTAACTGCAAATATCTCGAAAATGGTTACCAAAATTTAGATGGCCGATTCGGATTTAGGATTTACTATAAAAGTTGTTGTTACCGACTTTAGAAAAAAATTACAGTGGAACTACAGAAAATACTAAATTAGCGATTTTTGGAATGTTCAAAAAATTTTAAAAGCAGATTTGGAATCAGAAGGTCAAAATCTATTAAGTTAATACATTTGAATTCTAAAGAGTGTTTTTTTTAGAAGTTAAGGTGATAAGCAATAGGTCTAAGATGACCGGCAACGTCTGGACTCATTTTTTAGTAAGGTGGTGAAAGGCGGCCATCAACAGAGGGGAATAGGGATTGTAGTATCTTAAGGGACAAGTGGAGTTTGGTGGTAACTATTTTAAGTCTGAGCGCCATGGACTTGACTAAAAATTTCCTTATTTTATGCTTGTACAACCCACCCTCATCTCAACTTCAATGAAATCTGCTTAAGGCTCCTTGAAAGAATACCTGATTTTCTTCCTAATGCTGTCAACGCAGTTTGATATCAAGGGCTAGTAAAACACGTTGCTTTTGGGAACGAAAGGTTCTTATTAGGCAACTGGGAGAAATATGGCCTGGAGCCAAACTGGAGGTCGTGAACAATCTTGATATCCAGTCGCAAGCAAGAGCTCATGCAAGGACTCGATGACCACAAGTGACCCAGAAGTCATTCTGAAGATGATCAGGGCCTGAAATTCTTAGCGTTCAACCTAGAATTGGAAAATTGCAAGATTGGATGGAGGGCGCTCGTCGTCAAGCAGTGATCTTGGTTAATGAGAAATGACTTCCGCTTTTAACCAGGACTGACGGCATTATAAGATTAGGCTTTTTTCATATAATAGTCGATGTCTACAAGGGCGACTAGACGCCGGGAGATTCGGGAGTCTGCATCGAGGTGACACCAGTTAGTAGTGTGCTGTAATATTAATTCAATAATATCAATAAGAGGAAGTTTAGAAACCAATGATAGAGGCTAGTCACTTTTTGAGTTTCTACTAGGCATTTACCTGCATATCATACACGTATGCAGGATTGTTTTTTCAGGGCCCAACAACAACAACAAAAAAAATGTTGTTGTTCTTTTCGTGAGATTTGTGTTTTTAAATACATACAAAAAAAAATGTTTTTGTTGTTGGCCCCCCCTCTGAATACGTCGTTGCTGTATATTAGTAACAAGGGTAGTGAACCAGCTTTCGTTACAAATAGGCGGCAAAAGGTTCTTGATGTAATGTTTGTATTAAATACATTGTATGATAGAATTTATGGCTGTAGAGTTTTGGAAAATCATTCTTTCTCAAATTATCGCTACTTAGAGTTTTTATAAGAGAGCGTGGCCAGGTCAATGCGGTTTCTAGAAATCTGAAGAGAACAAACTGGGTGAAATATAGAGAGAGTTTTTCTGAGCTTTTGGATAAAGTACCCTCATCTAAACCGCTTAGTTTGGCGGCAATTGATTGTCTAGTTAACAATATAAAAAATGTTTGTAAAAGGTCCCTGGATGCGTCTTACCTTTCTGCAAAGCCTAGGGGCAAAGAAAAAACACCTTGGTGGTCAAATGATTTGCAGACGAGCAGAGATTCCTGCAGAAAGCTCTTTAATAAGTCAAAATCTTCAATAGCGGAAGAGAAGTGGTCTGCATATAGGCTACAACTTAAGAGATTTAAGAAGATGATCAGATATGCCAAATGTGGTTCTTGGGAAAACTTCTGTGGAAACATAAAAGACGTTTCTGAGTCATCCAGGCTGCGAAAAGTTCTAGCTTCTTCTCCATGCATGCTGGGATACCGGAAGGATCATAATGGGGGTTTTCTACCTTCAGTGGAGATTCGCTGGATCTCCTTCTAAACACATATTTTTCGGCAATTCCATGACACGGTTTCAGGCCTTCCTTGGTTTCAGGCATACCAAGCGTATGAAATTGTTTCCGAAGTAATAAATATGCCAACATTAATCTAGGCGATTGAAAGCATCAGGCCCTATACATTTCCTAGTCCTGATGGTATGGTCCCGGTTGAGATGCATCCCGTGTTGGACTATATAGCCCCTTGGCTGTATAATCTCTACAGCATGCACTAACTGGTCGTATATTCCTTCAAAATGGAGGGATACCAGAGTTGTTTTTATCCCGAAGGCTGGGAAAACCTCACACACAGTACCGAAGGATTTCAGACCAATTAGTCTGTCTTCTTTTTTGTTTAAGACAATGTTTAATTAACAACGAATGATAGACTCATATTTGTGTAGAGTGATTGACCAAAGGTTGCTTTCGAGTAGGCAACAGAGCTTGGGTTAAGCCTGCCTCGCAGATTGACAGGTCATTGCCGTGTTTACCAGGCAGAGATGCTGTCAATAAAGGAAGTGGCTGACTGGTTGAGTTGTAATGTCTTGTCTGCAACCGGCTGAGTTGTAATGTCCTGTCTGGCATCTAATCTGACAATCAAGACGCGTCAAGTCCATGGAGTCAATGTTTTTAAAAACAAGATCTGCTCTTAACTGCCGCACAACGAGATGACCAAGCAATTTGATATACGACTCATTTGGGACCCAGGACACAGAGACATTGCAGGGAATTGCAAAGCCGATGAAGACTGGGTTATATGGTAAAAAAAAAAACTTTAGGCATTCCTGCGTGTTATGCCCATAAATATAAATATTAACTCCGCAGATTGTTACTTGTAATCAAAATTATTAAAACACTTCTGTGAGCAAAAATTTGGTATTAAAACATTTCTGTGAGCAGTCTTTATAACATTAATACGTTAACAATGAAAGATTTATATATTTTGAATAGCCGATTGTGTTAAACTTAACGATAATAGCAAAGAAATGGGTAAGACAGATATTTTGATATGCTAAAGATGATAAATAACATAGAAAAATAGATAGATGCTCACATACAAAATGTTACATAAATTTATTTGTGCCTAAGTTGAATGGAATTTTCGGTTAGTTTTTTTTTTTGTTAAAATGTGTTTGCGGTTTTCTTTAGTGGTTTCAGTTTTGCGGTATTTTTGAATGGCCACAAGATATTTACTTAATACACAAATACTAATGATGGGTATTTAATGCGAAATTTATAACATTAAAGAATACCCTACACAATCAATGACACACGGTTTGATACGATTGTAATATGACAAAAGGTGGATGAGAAAATGTGTATGGAAAAAAATTTCATTTTCTAATCCCCTGGGCCCAAGTGTAGGATCTTAAACTTCATGTTGTTTCTATGCATTAATTTTACGAAACAACATGCAAAACAAGTAAGAAAATATAAGTGGTTCAAGACCGACTATTTGATACCTTACACAAGCGTTTGCTTGAAAATGGGTCCGAGTCCAAACATGGACCGATTGGATCTATAGTTCTTCAGACCATTAACCCTTTAAAACATTTTGCCCAATATATTGGACATTTGGGTTTCTCTTTTCAAAGTCTTTTAGATTTTGTAAAATATTTTTTTTTTTTTTTTAAATTAGGAAGTGTTTGGATCAAATTGTAGTAAAATATAAAAATAATAATCGGCTAATAAAACCATTTTAATTAATTAATCGGTTCGAATAATTATTCGCATTTTAAATTATTTGTTTTGATATTTACAGAAATAGAGGCGATTAATCTAGGAGTCGATAAATCGATTAACCGAATTAGAAACACTACTTACAGGCGCGGATCCAGCTTTTGGGTTTGGGGGGGGACCATTTTTTTGCTCAAAACTATTTTTTTTTTGCAGGGAACTTCAGGTCGAATTCGAATCATTGGTTAAGATTTTTTACTGTTCATTCTTATTAATAATGATTTTTTCTATAGAAACATTTTAAAATTTTTAAGATTTATTTTTATAATAAAAAAAAAACTTTAATGTTTAATATTTTGAAAAATGTCTCTTCAAGAAATTTTCAGGTTCTAAAGCATTTTTCTGACAGCAAAAGACCTACATTCTGACATAATTTTCTAATATTAAAATTTCTAATATTCTATTTAAAAAGTTTATTATCATAGAGAAACATAGAGGCGAAGGCGTCAAAAATTAAGTTGTCAAAGTACAACTTGTTTACATGTATTTGTTGACAAAGTACGACTTGTAAACATGTATTGTGTGGTGAATTCACATCGACAACGTACGTGTGAGAAATTAGAAAAAGATAGCAATATTGTTTTTTCTTTCACCTTCGCCTCTATGTTTCTCTATGTTTATTATTCTGAGACGATATCCCAATAGAAAACTTTTGAGGTTCTGATACAGAAAAGCTTTTAAAATTTACACAAAAATATTTTGAGTAGGTTTATTCTAGCTCGAGGTCTATCTGAAATATTGAAAATTTTTTCTATTTTATTTTTCTACAGAAATGGTTTAAGATATTGAAACGATCTTTCTACACCAAAATTTTAAGGATTGAACAAATATTCCGTAGAAAGTACCTGAGATTAGAAAAATTGAAAACTTAAATGCTCTTTAAAATTTTTGTATGCAATTTTCTAGATTATGAGACATTGTTCTATTAATTCTGAAAAACATTCATATAGAAAATTCTCATATACTTATGCAATTTTCACACCCAAAATTTCTATACTATTTAGAAAAAAATTTCGTAAAGAAAAATTCTCAGATTTAGCGAGTTTTTCCCCATTGAAAACTTCTTAGGTTCCTAAATATTAAAAATTGTTTCCTATTCTATTTTTTACAGAAAAGGTTTAGGATACCGAAACGATCTTTCTACACAAACATTTTTAGGGTTTGAAAAAATATTCCGTAAAAAGTACCTGAGATTAGAAAAACTGAAGACTTTAATGCTTTTTTAAATTTTTGTAGGCAATTTTCTAGATTCTAAGACATTTTTCTGTTAAAAATGCCTGCGAATTTTGTACCCTTGCCCAAAACATTAAGTCATGATAATGTTTTGCGGAAGATTTGGGTGTACTTGCCAAAGCAAAGTTTTTTTAAAAAAAAATAATGTTATATTACTTTGCTATTCCATGCAAAACGAATTGAAATACAGTCTAGGACCCCACTAAAAAACTAAAAGAGCTGTACATTTCGTTAGGTTAGGTTAGGGGTGGCGGTGTCCGATTGACACCTCGCATAGACCTCTTGGTCCATAGCGGTACCACAAAACTTTTTTTCCGCTAGCGGTGCAAGTTAAACACGTTCAAAGTCATTGCGAATCTTTTCAATATCCTAAGATCCATTTGCTTTATATCCTCCAAAGTACCGAAACTTATCTGACCGGTAATGGATCGGCGACTCCTTGCCACAGCTGGGCAGTGACAAAGTATGTGTTCTATCGTTTCATCTACTCCTGGTGAAGCGCATCTTTTACAACTAGCGTCTGAAGTAAGTCCAATATTCTTGGCATGGATGCCGATAAGACAATGACCAGTTATTATCCCAGTCAGAGCTCGGCATTCCCTTCTCGTACATTTCGTTAGTGAGTGCAAAAATAAGTGCAAAAAATTGTTTTTACATTTTGGAGAGTATAAAAGATTCGGCACCAAAGAATATAACACTGTCACTTGTTTTATGTACATTTGATAAACAAATGGAAAATTTTTATGCGAAAGGCTTAGACTTGGTGAAAAAATAGTTTTGGTAAAAAAAAATATTTTTTTTTCACGAAAAACAAAATTATGCTAAAAAAAATTTAATGAACCCAAAATTTTTAGTGAAAAAAAATTTTGATGAAAAAAGTTTTTGATGAAAAGAAAAATTTTTGATGTAAAAAAAAACGTTTATGGTGAGAAAAAAATTGATAATAAAAAATTTGATAAAAAAGTTTGATGAAAAAAAATTTATGAAAAAAATATGATAAAAAAAAATTTATGAAAAAAAAATTTTGATGAAAAAAAAAAAATTTGATAAAAAAAAAATTATTGAAAAAAAAATTAACGAAAAAAAAATTGATGAAAAAACAAAAAAAAGTGATGAAAAAAATTTTGATAAAAAATTTTTGATGAAAAAAAAAAATGATAAATAAATGATGAAAAAAAAAGTTTGATGAAAAAAAAAAATTTGATTAAAAAAAGAGTTTATAAAAAAAAAATTGTTGAAAAAAAAATAATTTGATGGAAAAACAAAAAAATAGATGAAAAAAAAATTTGGTGAAAAAAAAAATTGATGAAAAAAAAATTTTATGAAAAAAAAATTAACGAAAACAAAAAAATTCACGAAAAAAAAATTTGATGAAAAAAAATTGATGAATAAAAATTGATAAAAAAAATGATAAAAAAATGATGAAAAAAAGGGTTTGATGAAAAAAAAAAAAATTTATGAAAAAGTTTGATGAAAAAAAAATTTATAAAAAAAAAATTTTATGACAAAAAAAGTTTGATAAAAAAAAAAAAATATGAAAAAAAATAAAAAATTTATGAAACAAAAAACAAATTTGACGAAAAAAAAAAGAATTTGATGAAAAAAAAAAATTTTTTGTTGCAAAATAATTATGTTGCTTTTTATTCACCAGCTGGTGAAAAACGGTTTTTATTCACAACGAGATGAATTATTATCGAAGTTACAAACCCAAGTTATTAAAATTTTTGGTTTTAAGAAAATGAAAATAGTAATTCTTGTTTTCTTTTTCGTTAATTGTTAGCTTATATAGTCAAACTGAGGTGGCGTCCTGCAACTTTTTTAAAATTAGACACCAGCCTAAAAACATTATCATGTTAAAATAATCTCAGATTCTGAAAAATTTTCCTAAGGAATAATACTTAGATTCCGAGACATTTTCCCTAAAAAAGTCCCAGATTCTGTATAACTTTTTCAATAGAAAAAGTCTAAGATTCTATTGCATTTTTTTGTATAAAAAATTCTCAAATTTTCCCTGAAGAAAATTTTTTCTTATTTTTCCTATAGAAAATTTTTATTTTAATTTTACTTTTTTTTTCTATAAAAAAATTTAATATTTAAAAACAATTTTTCTAAAGAAAACTTTTGAGATTCTTGAAATTTTTTTTTACCCAGAAGAATTGTCAATTTTTTTATATAGAAAATTCTCCGATTAAGAAAACTCTCATATTTTTCCTATAGAAAAACTGTTACACAATTTTTTTTTTAGTTAAGTTGAGTTAAGTGGCTTTTTAGCAAATTTTTAGTTAAAATCAGCGTTTTAACTACTTTTTTTAGTTAAGTTCAATTTACGAAAATACTCGTTTTGAACAAATTTTGAATTAATTTTTTTGTTGACTTTAAAACTGAGTTAACGAGTTTTTACTAATTAATTTGCTGATTTTTCGTAACATATTCGTTAAGTGAAAAGAGTGATTACTATTTAAGAAATTTCTTGTGTAGCCTCCTATGGAAATCTCATAAGTTCTACTTAAGCTGAACTTAATGCTGTGAAAAAATAGAAAAAAATAAGTGAAGTGTTAGTGTTTAAAGTGTTCGGTGAAATAAAAAAAAAAATGTCAACCTAAAAATGTAAAAAAAAAATTGCAAAATATTTTGTTAATTTTAGTTTACGAAAAGTAACAAAAATTTTAGATGAATTTAACAAATTTTTTTGTAAACATGTACATAAAAATGTTACGAAATTTTCAGCTAAATTTTTAGTTAAAGTTACGTTTTTTTTTTTTGCTACATTCATTCTACGAAAAGTTAGCTAAATATTTTTAGTTAAATTAACTAGAAATTTACTAGGCCCAAAATCAGGTGCTTTTTTAGTTAAATTTAACTAAATTTTTTGTTAACTTTACAGTTTTTTTTTTTTAAGTGTAGATTTTTCACATAAAAATTGTCAAAATTATAAGATTTGTCCTATAAAAAAGCTCTAAGAAAAATTCTCAACTTTTTTCTATAAATTCCCAAATTATTCATTTTAAAAAAATTTAAAAATTTTTCGTCTAGAAAAATTCCCAAATATTTCGTCTAGAAAAATTTTTGTATTTTTTATAAAGAAAAGTTTTAATTTTTTGAGACTTTTATCACATAAAAAAATAGAAGAATTTCTATAAAAAAAATTTCTCATATAGAAAAATTCCCGATTTTTCCTATAGAAAACTTTTTAAGGAATTTTCTATAGTTTTTTCTCTAAAAAAATTCTCCAATTTTTTCATATAGAAAAATTTTGACATTCCGCAACATTTTTCCTCTAGAAAAATTTTAAGATTCTTTAAAATTTTTCAGAGAAAATTTTTTCAGATCCTTGGACATTTTTCATAGAAATTTTTTTCAGATTATTTCCTTTTCACTTTCCTTTTTCCTCCTTCTCTTTCATTTCTTTTTTCTTTTTTTCGTTTTTTCCTTGTTTTCTTTCGAATTCAGTTTGGGGGGGATTTTCCTTCCCCCCCGTGGATCCGCCCTGACTACTTACAACTTTATGTAATTTATATGCGCATTTTGATTATTGGTCCGAATTTAAATAATATCTTAATTGAGTCAACAAATTTTGTAATTGAAATTATTTTTTTTGTGTGCATCTGATAGTTTACATTTGATCTTTAAAATGTTTAAACTTTTCTTCACCAGAAACTCTGTACGCCGATAAAAATTCGTTGTCTACCGACTACAAATTTCTTATTATACCCTCCACTCTAGTGATAGAGGGTATATATAAGTTTGTCATTCCGTTTGTAACACCTCGAAATATTGGTCTAGGACCCCATAAAGTCTATATATTCATGATCCTCGATCGATTTTAAGACGATCTAGCGATCTCCGTCCGTATGTCTGTCTGTTGAAAACACGCTAACTTTTGAAAGACTTTATGGAGGCTTCTGAAGTTTGGCATATATATTGGGCATTTACCTGGTCAGGTTGGTATTGCAATCTAGCGAAATCGGTCCAGTGGTTCAAAAGTTATGGGCAAAAGACTGAATTTCGGCAAGGGTTTTCGGAAAATTACGAGATAAAAACATGCTAACATTCGAAAGGCAATTCTGAGGATACTGAAGCTTTGCATATATATTTTTCGTTCCTCTGGCCTGGTTCGTATTGAATTTTAGAACGTATTTTTGTCACACACAAAAAAAAAAAACTTTTGAAAAAAATTTTACACTCAAAAAAAAATTTTACACTCAAAAAAAATTTAGTAAATTATTTTTTTTTTTTCAAAAATTACTTTAAAAAAAGTTTTTTTACACATAATAAAATATTTCTAATCAAAAATTTTATTTTTTTCACGTTAGAAAATTTACTATCACTTAAAAAGGGCATTGTGGAGGGTATTCATAGATTCGGCCAAGTCGAATTTACCTTTTCTACTTGTTTGTTTTTCATGTAGCTGCGATGTGAACTTTTTTAATCGGTTTGATTATTTTGATATAAATATATTTTGCAAACACCTTCATTCAATTAATTTTTTGTTGTTGTTGTTTCTTGCTATATTATGATTAATAAGCCATGTAAGAAATGTCATATTTGTAATTTTGCAATTTTGCATATAATTTCTCCATGTTCGATGTTATTGATGATGTTGATGATTATGATGTTTTTTTTTCTCAAAAAATTAGTTAGTTTAACTATAAAACAAGATGAGTGTGCAGTTGTCGATTTAAACACTAACTAAACGTCTAACATCTTTCTCGGTTAATTTTTTTCCCTAAATTTTTCAAAATTACTTCAAATACAAAATGCGTGGATTTTTCGTAAGTGTGATTGCAAAAAAAATAACAATAAATTCAAAAAAATAAAAAGTGATTAAAAAGCTAAAACATACACAAGTTGAAAAAAAGACTTTAATGAAAATGTGCAAACTTTCATTCAAAAAATAGTTGATCGAGGGTGTTAAAAGATATGTCGATAAAAAAAAAAAAAAAAAAAAATTGGTTCCCGACCAAAATTGTTTTAATGTGTGTTACAAGAGTTTCTTCTTAAAGAGTCAGTCGAACTGAATCAATCAAATTTTTATGGATATCGCACGTTTTAGATCAAGCTTACTAAAAAATTCGTCCACTTCTTTTAAAAAATTTCCAACATTAAAAAATCAAAACTCAAACTCAACAAAATAATTTCTCTAAAATTGTTGATAATTTAATTAAGTAAAATTTTACTAAAACTTGTATAATTTTCTTAACTATAAAAAAAAAAACTTCAGTTTATAAATTGCTCATAGTTTTTTAAAATGGGTTGTTCTTTCCTCTTTTTTGCATGAAAAAAAAATTCCAAGACACGTTTTTAAGAAGTCAAAACTATTCAGTTTTATGACTTTACTTTTATTCCAACTAGTTCATTATATCAATGTATCTTTTTAGAATTGAGTAAATTTGTCTTAGCTCCTCAACAAATTAGAAAGGCGATATCTCGAAAACTTTTCCAATAAGTTAGATAAAGCGAAACGAATAAAATGTTCAAAAGAAAGTACAAAAAAAAAAAAAATACCATGGACGAGCCTTCCTCTACACATCCGCATTGAGGCCTAATTTTAATTCAACAATTTGGGAACACCGATTTTTTAGAAATGAGTATGCCTTGAAAAACATTGTTAACCTGTTCGTAAAAATTTTACATAATTTATTAGTATTTGGCCAAAAATGTGGCCAAAGCCGAATACTGGCCGCATAGTGCTTTTTCGACATTGCCGAAGCCATCTATTTAGTAGGACACCATAAATTACACCGTGCTACAGTGAAAAAATACTTCTGATGTGACATAGTATAGGTTGTTGGTCTTGTCGAGTAGATCACAAAAATGCCCATTAAACTTGCCAGATTTAATTAATAATCAAATTTTAGAGTTAATGTCAAAAAACGTTTTTTTGGGACTTTTCTCACTAAACCTTGTGTAATTCAGAAAATTTTCAACCGATTTAAAATGTTTAAACTGTTCTGGATAGAAGAAGGATAGGGCTTTCCGTGTGTCTGAATTGGTCTATACATATAAGAAAGATTGATTTTTTCTATAAAATCTATTTTTTTTTTTGTTATTTTTTAAAAATTTTTCGAGTTTATCGATTTTTTCTGCTATAGTTCGTTTAACAACCTTTATATTTGTAAACGTATTTTAAAGGAAAATTTAATTCTGAATACGATAAGCTTTATCCTGAAAAAATCGGATAGCAATTGACATAGTTGTGATGAGTTTTCTAAAAAAGAAAATTAAGATTTTGCAGGAAATTTATCATAAAAGGTCATGTACAAAATTTTTACTGGTTTTTGGCGCGCTGAATCCGAATCTGGCCTTTAAATTGCTCTATCTCTTCAGGTTTTTGAGATATTTAACATAAATTGATATATCAAAAACTTAATAATATAGCGCAATTTCAAGGTCAAATTCGAATTCAGGAGGCCAAAAACCTTTAAAATAATGATACGCGACCTCTCAGTATGTTCGTTTATTTTTTATTTTTTTTATTTTACTGGGCTATCCGAACGGCAATTTCATGCAAAATCTAAATTTTATTTTTTAGAAAAATTATCACAACTCTGTCAATTGTTATCCGATTTTTTCGGCATAAATCTCATCGTATTCACAATTAAATTTTCTTTAAGAATACGTTTATAAATGTCGAACGAACTATAGCCCTATCCTTCTTCTATCCAAAACAGTTGAAAAATTTAAAATCGGTTGAAAAATGTTTAAGTTACACGTGGTTTAGTGAGAAAAGTCCCAAAAAAACTTTTTTTTGTCAATAACTTTAAAATTTGAGGGTGTCTGGCAAGTTTGATGGGCATTTTTGTGATCTTTTCGACAAGACCTACAACCTTACCCAAGCAGAAATTGACGACGGTTATAAAAAAAAAGCGTTCTGAAAGCACTGTAACAAAAAAAGAACGTTCTCAAAACGTTATTTTCGAACGCTTTGCGAGCGTTTTCGAAAAGCGTTCTGAAAGCACTGTAACAAAAAAAAAAAAGCATTATCAAAACGCTTTATTCGAACGCCTTGAGAGCGTTTTCGAAAAGCGTTTTGAAAGCACTTTATTAACAAAATACATGTTCGTTTCAAAATTAAATGGTTTTAAAGCAGTTTTTGCAAACTTTTTAATTTTTTTTTCGTAGTACATACAAGTATAGTATTTTTTTAGATTATACTCAATTTTAAACAAATTGTTATAAAAACATTTTGTTAAATCAAATTAAATAATTTTTCCCTACCACCACATTGAAAACGCAAAATTTTGAAAACATAAAACATTTTTTAATTTGTAAATATATTTTAAATTTTATTATTATCATTTATGCAAGAGTTATAGCAATATTTTCGTTATAAAATTTACAAATAATGCATTTAACTTCTACAATATGCACACTGACTTCAATAACATCTTCACGTAAATTTTTAAAGTTATAAAGTCCTATTTATTTTGATGGAATTGGATATACAAAATAATCGTTTATTTCATTAAAGATGTTGCCTTTTAAATATTTATTATCACACATGTGTGTTTAGATCGATTTGTACTAAAAATTTGGTTTACTATCATAATATTTCCATTACTAGAAGATTACTAGAAGTAGAATTGCGTTATCAGGATGGGATGCAGTAATTTTGAAACCATGAATATTAATAAATGAAAACACAACTTTTGTTCCAGTGGATTCCACTAATTTGCCAAGAGAATACTTTTTGTTTTTAAAGAGAGGATATACCAATGGAGCTTTATTTGGAGAGTTAACGGTATGAAAAACATGCAATTTTCGTTGAATTTCAGCAATAGGATTGTTCCAAGAGTTAACAATCGCTGGAAAATATCTTTAATTTTTGTATTTAAGCTCCTTATAAGTGCTTTACTTTTGGGTTTTAAAGCGCTTTCATGACTTTTAACAAGACGTTCTGAAAGCACTTTTTTAAAACGCTTTTAAAACGCTTTAAACCTAGCGTAGATCGATGTTATCATTCGGATCATCTGAAAGCGCTTTCAAGATGGTAAATGGAACGCTTGTAGAACCGTTTACAACGCTTTCACAGCGCTTTTGCGATTGTATTTTTCTGACTGGGTAACTACCTCATTTTAAAAATATATTCGATTTTGTGGTTTTTGTAGCACAGTGTTATTATTTAATACACCACCAAAATGACTTTAAAGCATTAAATTTCCAAAAAATCTAGAAAAAACTTAAAATTTGTTGCTTGGGTCACATTTGCCCACCATAACCAGCATGGGTTAACGATGTCCAATAAAGTTAATTGTTTATAATTGAATTACTTTGATCAAATGCTTAAATACCCGTGTTTTGAAAACTGAGCAAGGTAGCGCGAAACTGACGAACATTTTTGAATTTTATATGTACATATTCTAATAATAGCTTTTTCGTTATTTAGTTTTTAAAATTCTCTGAATTGGTGCCCTTAACTCCCGTATCTTGAAAACTTACCAAAGTATCGTGAAAAGAATGAGGCGACCTATAGAGGATCCATTGGGTCAGAATGAAAGGTGTCCAGAACCAATGGGGCAATCAAATGAGAAGTAATTTTTAGGTCGTGTGCACTAAACTGGAATAAAATTCACTTTTCTTAGAAATTTTGACATACTGTTAAATACAATTTTTATACCCTACACCTCTCTGTGATAACTACCCGAAGTATTTGTCCTTACCCACTTTCAATTATGCCGATCGACTCAAAATAACTTTTTAAGTCATTTCATCTCCGTCCGTCCATCTTAACGATACAGATCGCAATAATCAATATATTTGGCTAAAATTTGAAACTTAAGCTTCGGTGGAGAAATTGAAAAAATCGGTCCATGTTTAGACCTAGCCCACAAGTAAAGGTACTATTTGATTTCGGCTCAAATGAATTTAGTAACCGTGTTATAACACTATGCATCATTTTGAAAGGTACTGATAAGAGAAGAAAAACACTAGCTGGGTTTGGTCTGATTGACTAAGGTTTTTTTTTTTTAAACTGGCGGTTGAAGTTTTTGGCTTAGAGTTTAATTTTAGGTTAGAAGACACTTTTTGTAATACCCATATCTCGAAAACTATTCAAAAATTTGCTCGAGTTTCTTCGGCAATATTGTAGCTCTTGAACTGCCCTACAAAAAATTCTCAAACGTTTATTTAAAAAAATTCCACCTTCATGTCCAACTTTAAAAAATACAATTTTATTTTTTACATTTTTAAGTTTTGATTTTGAAAAAACGTTTGAAAGTTTTTTGCTACAACTTTGCCGAAGACACTCAAGAAAAATCTTGAACAGTTTTCGAGATGTACAAAAAACGTTCTGTTATCAAAAATTCATTTATAAGCCTAAGACTTCAAACGCCAATTAAAAAAAAAAACCTTAGTCAAGACTAAACCCAGCTAGGGTTTTTCTTCTTTCATCAGTAGCTTTCAGATTTTTTTGGTTTCAAGCGTATCAAATTTTGAGTGTACCACTGTGTAAAGATATCATTTCGAAATTTGGCAGGTGAACGTGTTTTGTATTCAATAATCACCATTCCGAATTTTAAAGGAATCTGAGCAGTTCTTCTTGTAGCCCACATACAAATCCTCTTCCCGATATTCAAATAAATCTCTCAAATTTCATGAAAATATCAAACATTTCATTAAAATTTTGTTTGTGTGTGCATTTAAAGCTTGCTTTAATAACCACTCAAATCTTTTTATAATCGCCATTTTTTGACTTATTGTTAAGCACCTTACAAAAATTTCGCCCGATATTCATTTAAAACGGTTTATTGGCGGCAAATAGAAGCCTATTTTACTCAAATTTGGTTTGTGGGTGTATTTTACACTTATTAAAGATTTGACAAAAGATAGAAATACACTCAAAATATTTTGTAGGCAAAAACAAATGAAAAACATATTTAAAACAAGTGATAAAACATTTGAAAACCATCCCAGTTATTATTCATTTTTTACTGCAAATAAAATTTTCTAAAATAAATAACATTGAACATTAAAAAATAACGTTACACTCAACAAATTATGTCATTAACTGTTTGTAGTTTATTTGAAAAGTTTTACGTTTAGTCGTTTTTTAAAGAAAAAACATTAGTTTTTATTAATGACTACTTCTGTACTTTGTTTCCACAATAACACACTAATAAATAAAGACTTTCATTAACATTTAATTTTTAAAGTCATTTATTTTTGTTCTGAGAGTAAAAACTAATTATTATTCTTTCAATTTTTAATGATTTTTAAATTTTTTAATGATTTCTTTTTTAATTATTGGTATTTTTTAATGAGATATCATTAGTTTTTACAAGTAGGTTATTTTTTTGTAGAAAAAAATTCAAAAAATTATTTATAGAAATATAAAAACATGTTTGTATCAAGTGACTTTGGCACGATGGGTACAGTGTGTGGTCTGAATGTAGTTGATTACGGAATCCATTCCCAAAAAATTTTGTTAAAAATTTTTAAAAAAATATTTCAATAGAAAATTGTAAAAAATAACCTACGAAATCCTAATTTTTTAATGTTTCCGTAGGTTGTTTTTTTTTTTTTAAATTTGTTGGTGAAAATAACAGCACTATCATTAATTTTTAATGTTTTCGTAGGTTATTTTTTCGAATTTGTTGGTAAAAAAGAATGAAAGAAACGTTACTTTTTAATGTTATTTATATTAGAAAATTTGGTCAACAGTAAAAAGTAAATGTTGATGTTTGTTAAAACAAATGAATAATGACTGGGATGGTTTTTAATTTTTTATTCACTGGTATTAAATGTGTTTTTCATTTGTTTTTACCAAATATTTTGAGTGTACTTTAATTTTTTTACCAACAAATTCGAAAAAAATAACCTACGAAAACATTAAAAATAAATGATTGTTGTGTTATTTTTTACCAACAAATTACCTGCGAAAATATTAAAAATTAATGATTTCGTAGGTTATTTTTACAATTTTTCTATTGAATTATTTTTTAAAAATTGTAATAACATTCTCACTCAAAAAATTATGTCGGTAAATTTTAATGAATATTCACTTAAAACAAATGAAATTTAATTTAAAAACCATTCCACTATTTTTTCATTCAAAATAAAAATGTATTTCAGTCAATTTTAAATGTTACCCAGCAAAAACTTGGTAATGGGTACCCCTTCCTGCCTCGCTTACGTGGTAATGGCTTTGAATTTATTATGACTTTTATGTTGTTATTTTTGAAACAAAGAACAAAAATAGTCTTTTAAAAAAACTGAACATTGAACAAATGTTTTTTCTTTTAAAAACGACAAAACGTAAAACCTTTTAAATAAACTTCAAACACACTTAATGACATAATTTTTTGAGTGCAATCGGTCCATGTTTGATCTTGGGAAACACTGGTGTATAACATGGTCGGGCTTGACCAATTTTAATTTTTTTACTTGTTTTTTGAGAAAAATATGACCCAAATCGTTAATTTTCTTCAAAAGCAGTTAATTTTCCAATTTTTTAGTTAATTTTATTTTTCAAAACAAAAAAACAAAAAATTCCAATAATAAAACTGAAATCTATTTTAAGACCCCCGATCGAATATTTGTTTAATGACCCAACATTTTGAGAGTCATACTATAATGTCGTAAACCAGAAAGTTTGGTATATTTTATTTGTGGCCTGAACGTCATACAACCGAATCATTCATTATAATCTTTAAATATTCTGAATTTCCATAAATTAACAATTATATTAATTAAAACTACTTTATTTTATAGATCTTTCTCTGCATTGCATTTACACAAGCTGAAAAATTGGGATATAATTACTCGACAGGTAGATCGCATAATGCATTTGAAGGTCGATTTAGACATCGAGGAAGCACAATCTCTTCCTCGGCCAACACAGACGGAGCTGGCACTAGAGCTGACAGTGGATTTAGTAGATACTCTGCCAATACAATTTCATCAGCAAACTCAGAAACAGTTGGTGAAAAATTGGGATTTAACTACGCCTCAAGTGGTTCGATCTCTACCTCAGCCAAAACAAACGGAGCTGGCTCTAGGGCTGAAAGTGGATTTAGTAGATACCCTGCCAATACAGTTTCATCAGGAAATTCAGAAACAGTAGGCGAAAAATTGGGATTTAACTACGCTTCAATGGGATCATCCATCAATGCACTTGAAAGTGGATTTGAACAGCGAGAAAATACTTTATCTTCGTCTGCTTCCGATATTGGTAATGGTGGATATTCCGGCGATACATTTTCATCGAGAAGCATCGAACCAGAAGCTGAAACAGAATATAACAAACAGTTCTTTTCATACACTGCACCCGAAGAAGAGTTCAATGATATTGAAGGTGCTCAACGTTTAGCCTCTAGCATGCGTAAAAATCTTCGCGTTGTTTTTATTAAGACACCCGAAAATAAAGGCCTTGCAAATGCTGCCCTACAATTGGCTAAACATAATGCTGAATCGAAAACAGCCATTTATGTGCTCACCAAGCAATCAGATGTCAATGATTTGGCCAATAAATTGCAAAATATTCAACATAGTCAGGAGGCTAAGCCAGAAGTACACTTTGTTAAATATCGTACTCCTGAAGAAGCTCTACGCGCTCAACAAATTATTCAACATGAATATGATGCATTTGGAGGTCCATCTCGTTTTTCTAATGAGGGTGTTGCTCCTGTTTTGGACTTTTCTTCTAAAAAGGAGGAGGTAACGAACAGCAATATCGTGTCAGTCGATAGTTTAGGTCATTTATCATCAAGTGCTTATCTTCCACCAAAGTCTAGACATTAAATTAGCTATTTAATCATATATTTATTAAAATAATTTAATATAGTTGTAAATTTAATTTAAATAAAATTTCCTAAGTTAAAAATCCTTTAGTTTCATTTGAATTCATGTTATTTAAAATATAGAGATATTTTTTGTTCAGAAAATGGGTTAGAATTTTCGCTCTTTTATTAGGAAAAAAAAATCAAAAATGTATTATCTTAATATATAACAAGTAAGAAAGTTATGGTCGGTCAAGAGCGACCATATAATGCCCTACACCAGTGCTTTACGGAAAATGGGTCCCTAGTTCAAAGATGGACCGATTAGATATTTCTTTTGTTAGATCTTTAATTTGTGAAAAAATACTCACCACCCGGCTAAAAATGAATTGTATATGAGCATATATGAACACATCTGAACATACATCATTAATTCGAAAACATATATGATCAGATATGAACATATATTAAAATTGGCGCTTATTCAATATATGACCATACATGGTAAAACATATGATAATATGCGATCATATATTGGCCCACCCTTAACATAAATTATCATATATGATCGTACATGAGCTTGTATACATTATTTTTAGTCGGGCAACCAAATTTAAGTGAAAAAGGTTTATTTTTGTTGCCAATGGACCGATTTAACTGAATATCGGGGAACTAAGCCTATGGACACTAAGTCCAAAGTTGGTCCAATCAAAAGAGGATTTGATTGGATAACCAAAGTACACGTTTTACGCATACTCATAAAGTTTTATTAACATATTTGTTATTTTCATGAATTTGGATAGATTTATGTACATAAATGTAGGTAGAACTGGTCCGATTTCTTCGAAATTTGGAGTGATTATTTATGAATACAAAATTCTCTGCCAAATTTTAACCAAATTTACGGGGGACGTTTGTATGTGATTTTTTTTATTTTCAAAAGGCTTCGTCCTTGAGCTAATAAAAACGACGCCGAATTTTGAAAACCAAAATATGCAACATATCTCATATAAACGTGGATATCTATGATCCAAATTTTCATTGACGTCCAAAGGCATGTTTCCGAACAGTGGGGCCAAGTTTTTTGTAATTGCCCTACTTCAACACTTTTAAAATTTTTTCTTCATTTAAAGTACGTAAAAAAACATTTTTGAAAAAGTTATGAGTAAAAGAGTAAAGGAACAAATTACCAATTTTTAAAAACTCGATATCTTTTAAACGGATCACAAAAAAAAAATTGAAAATTAACCACTAAAGAGTTTTTGAAGGGTACTAAAAACTTTAACCAAATTAGAAAAATCTTAAAAATAAAAAAAAAATTTTAAAGTGTTTGATTTGCATTTGAATGCCCACATGTATTGTGTAAAAGATTCATATTAATATATTTTAAACTCACCGTTTGAGAATAGAATATACATTATAATATTTTATATCTACCAGACTTGTTAATGGAAAACCATTTTCATTTGAAAACTTTACACAAGATTTCTACAAAACATGTTCTTTTTAGTTATGTCACTTTTGTAGGAAATGAGCGATATATTTCTTTTTGGTATTTTTCGTAAAAGTAATCTACTTATAAATAACAAAATTATTTATAATGTCACGTGTTAACATTATTAAAATTAAATTTACTTTAACAGTATTCGTGACTATCTGTTATCTTGTCATAAATCCATAAATTATTATTAGCTTTGTAAGTTGATTTTTTAAGAAAAAAAGATTTTAATAATTGATATAAAAGTGCATACGTAAATGCACTCAATATTAATTAATTTCAACGAAATTATTTCAATATCAAAATTGATAAATAATTTAGATATTAGCATTAAGAACAGAACACGCATATGATTAATAATATGAAAATTAACATTTACAAGGAAGGCCTTTCCATGCACACAGAAAACAAATTTGCTAATTTCCAACTGAAATTCAGTTGATCCAACAAAAAATCGGTGGATGCATTTGAATTAAGGTTGAAACAACTAAATATCGGTAGTTACAACAAATTTTGTTATTACAACTGACTTTTAATTGAAACAACTATAAAGTTCGTTAGCCACATCAAAAAGTAGTAGCAGCAACCGAATTTTGATTTAATACAACTGAAAAATTCAGTTCGAAATTTATTTTTCTCTGTGTGGCCACCTACACACAGTTTCAGTTGCTACAACTGAATTGTTTGCCAACTGATTTTTTGCGGTTCCACGTACTATCACTATATTCAGTTGCCTCTACTGATAATTCAGTTGCATCTACCGGTAAATTTAGTTGCATCTACCGGCAAAAAGCTATCATAAAAACCGAATATTTTTATGTTAAAATTGACATTGTATGGAGTGATCGAATTTTAAAAAGCGTTATATGGTTGCCTCAATCAATATTTTTTATATACTGTTTCCATTGAAATAAAATTTTTATTATTTTTTTTAAACAATTTTATTAATTAAAGATAATTACACATAATTTTACAATTTAACAAGTGAAATAAATACATCTAATACAAAAATAAATAAATTAGCAGTCAGACAATAATTACACTGTAAGTAAAATTTAAACTTTTGAAATGACACACAAAAACGCCGAGACACCCCAACTTATTTTTGGGTCATAGAATCCAGTGGTATACTCCGTTTTAAAAAGTTAGCTCAAAATAACGAGATATTTCGATTTTAAATTTACAAATGTAAGAGTAAAAATTGAATAAATCCAAAAAAAATATAAAATTCATCAAAATAAGAGCAATTATTGCTGCATGTCCGATTGAAAATGGACGTCCATTATTTCCTAGATATAAATTTTGATAAATAACAAGTTTTTAACAATTTTTTTAAGTTTTTTCATTCAAATAAAATGAAAAATCGCCTTAAATCTACTACACATTTAAAATCGAAATATCTCGGGATTTTGAGCTAACTTTTCAAAACGGGGTACAGCACTGGATTCTACGGCCCAAAATTAGGTTGACGTGTCTCGGCGTTTTGGTGTGTCATTTTCACCTACTTACAGTGTTATTAACAAAATAAGGTACTTTTTATAAAAGGTACTTTATATAAAAGGTACTTTTTATAAAAGGTTCTTTTTATAAAAGGTACTTTTTATAAAAGGTACTTTTTATAAAAGGTACTTTTTATAAAAGGTACTTTTTATAAAAGGTACTTTTTATAAAAGGTACTTTTTATAAAAGGTACTTTTAATAAAAGGTACTTTTTATAAAAGGTACTTTTTATAAAAGGTACTTTTTATAAGAGGTACATTTTATAAAAGGTACTTTTTATAAAAGGTACTTTTTATAAAAGGTACTTTTTATAAAAGGTACTTTTTATAAAAGTTTCTTTTTATAAAAGGTACTTTTTATTAAAGGTACCATTATTTCAGTAAATAAAAAAAAGTACCAAAAGTACACTTTTTTTCTATTTTTCCCCCGTAGAGTCAACATTGGCAAAAACCCAGCCTTGGTGAATATTTTTTCCGGGAGGTGAACCTACATTGCAAATTTTATGTTTCTAGGACCATTATTTTAGAAAATATAAAAGGTACCAAAAGTAAAGTTTTTCACCATTTTTACCTCTTAGAATCAACATTGGCAAAATCCAGCCTTAGTAGATTTATATTCCGGGAGCTGAACCTATTCAAAATTTCCAGTGTCTAGGACCATTTTTTAAGGAAATATAAAAGGTACCAAAGGTACATTTTTTTACCCTTTTCACCGCCTTATAATTAACATCGGCAAAAATCCAGCCTTACTGGATCTATATTCCGGGAGGTGAACATACAGTCCAAATTTCAAGTTTCTGTGACCATTATTTCAGGAGATATAAAAAAAAGTACCAAAAGTACATTTTTTTACCCTTTTTACCCCCTTAGAATCAACATTGGCAAAAATACGGCCTAACTGAATCCATATTCCAGGAGTTGAACATACAGTCCAAATTGCAAGTTTCTGTGGCCATTATTTCAGGAGATATAAAAAGTACCAAAAGTACAGTTTTTTACCCTTTTTACCCCCTTAGAATCAACATTGGCAAAAATCCGGCCTTACTGGATCTATATTCCGGGAGGTGAACATACAGTCCAAATTTCAAGTCTCTATGACCATTATTTTAGGAGATATAAAAAGTACCAAAAGTACAGTTTTTTACCCTTTTTACCCCCTTAGAATCAACATTGGCAAAAATCCAGCCTTAGTGGATCTATATTCCGGGAGGTGAACCTACAGTCCAAATTTCAAGTCTCTAGCTTCAGCGGTTTGGGCTGGGCGATGATGAATGAGTATGTCAGTCAGTCAGTCAGTCAGTCACATTACACAGAAAATAAAATCATAAAATTCAAGTCAACAAACAGCAATTGTGAATGTCTTATACTGATATCAACCAAACATTTAGTAAAAACGGCATCCCGTTAGTCAATAATACAAAAAATCTATTTTGTTTTCAACAAACTACGTCAAATAATTTTATTTCAAAATGAAAGGAAAATTTCAACAAATCATTAGTGGCAGTTTGTCAATAAGACAAAGAAAAATATTTTTTTAACTTTCAAATAACCCGTTTGTTATTAATTTTCAATAATTTGTAAATAAAACAGATTTTTTTCAACTATTTATGTCAATAAACGACTTTGTCAAATGAAAGTCATATTTTCAACAATTTAAATCAATAAATATAAAGAACTTTGTCAATCTAACAAAATCGTAAATTTTTTTTTAACAATTGCTGTCTATAAAGAATTTGGTAGCTTTTGTAAAGTATAAAACAAAAACTCAAACATACTATTACGACAACATGTAGTTTGTTTTTTATTTGTGCCTGTACTTCTTTTTAAAAAAGCAGACAATGAAAAAAGAAGACAATTAAAACAAAAAAAAGATTATGAATTTAGTTTTATCTGAGCTAGCAAGGGGTACGGCAGCAATTGAAATTATGTCTTAGAAAATATTATTAAAAAATGTATTTCGAAAACAAATTAATCTTTTAAAATAAACATTTTGTTTTGTTAACTATTGTTTTGTTTTTGCCTTTATATTTTTGGAATAATTTTTTTACAGAATTTGCTTTCAAAATTTTTACCGATTGCTATGTTCGTCTAAAACGAAACTTAAACATGTGTATATAAAAAAGAAAGAAATAAAAAACAAACGAAAAAAAAAAAGAATTTTCAACATAAGACAAAAACGGTAAAACGATAAAAGTAAAATACATTCTTAAATGTTATAAAAAAGAATATTGACTAACAAAATACTTTTGTTTAATTTCAATATTAATATTCTCTTACATTTATCTCGATTTTTAATCAATTTATTTTTAATTTTTTTTCCTATAAAAAAAGTTTTAATTTGTCAATACAACTAATACTGTTGGTTGATATCACAAATTCGTTTGTTGAATTCCTTTACCATATCAACAAATGACGTTTGTGTTTGTTGAATTTCTTTGTTGAAAACAAAATTTATTTTTTTTCTTTTGTTAGATCAACAAATTACGTTTTGTGTTTGTTGAATTTCTTTGTTGAAAACAAAATTAATTTTTTTTTCTTTTGTTAGATCAACAAATTACGTTTTGTGTTTGTTGAATTTCTTTGTTGAAAAAAAATTTAAGATTTTGTACGTTTGTCAATACAAATAATAATTTAGGAGAACTATTACAAACTCATTTATCAATTGTTTTTTCAACAAGGTAAGGGTCTTTTTTGTCCTTCTTTTAAAAAAGAGCAAAAACACCATTAAAACAGCTATTTAAGGGGTTAAAATGATCCGCAAAAATATTTGCCGTGAAAGAGACTTAAAGTAAAAGTTCACGGCGAATATTTTTGCGGAACATTTTAACCCCTTAAATCCCTGTTTTAGTGGCGTTCTTTGCTCTTTTTTAAAAGAAGGACAAAAAACCCTTATCTTGAGAAGTCAGAGGGTTAACATATTCTACAAAAATGTTCTACGTAATATTTTACATAAATTTGCTGAACACACCATATACTTTAAACGTAAGCTTTACTCGATTTTCTTAATAAATGCGAAATTAACCCTAAGATCTCTTTTGTTGTGTCTTATTTCTGACTTTCTGGTTGAGTTTTCCGTTTTGGTGTATTCAAGGACTTATAGTAACCTGGGGGCCCGGGCCCCCCCCGAAATGGTTTCACAAATTTCAGTATTCGGTATTAAATATTATGTACAAAAAACTTTTTAACAAAAATTTAAAAACATTTCAGAATCTGAAAATTTTTCTGAAGGAAAATTGTTCGTTCCTAAAAATTTTTCTGCCAGAAATTGTCTCAAAATCTAAAAATTTTTCTTTAAGAATTTGAAACGTTTCAACTTAAAATTCTAATGGAAAATTGTCTCAGAAACTGAAGCTTTATGTATACAAAAAAGGGATATAATTGTAAGTAATTTGTAGTAATAACTTAAAAATTTATTACTAGTTCAAATAACAATCTTCTCAGAATCTGGTATTTATTCTGACATTTTCTTCAGAAATTTTTTTTTTAGAATCTGAGACTTTGCCTTTGAAAAAAAGTTTCCAGATTCTGAGACTTTTGGGTATAGTATCTATGCATATAATGTCTCAAAAAATTTGACTTTTACTCTGAATCTAAAACATTTTCTTCAAAAAAAGTCTCAGAATCAGAGATTTTTTCAATATAAAAATATCTCAGAATCGGAGGCCTTTTTTTGGGAAAAATATCTCAAAATCAGACATTTATGCTATCCAAAACTTTTTTATTATAAAAAGGTTTAGAATCTGACACTTTCTTAGGAAAAATGTCTCAGAATCTGAGAATTTTTTTAATAGAAAAGATGTTTTATAATCTTGAATTTTTTTATAGAAAAAATGTTTCAGAATCTGAGAATTTTTCTATAGGAAAAAGTGTGTCAGGATCAGAAAATTTTTCAATAGAAAAAAATGTCTCAGAATCTTAGAATTTTTCTTTAGTAAAAATGTCTCAGAAGCTGAGCATTTAAAAAAAAAAAAACTGTCAGAATATGAGACTTTTTTAATAGGAAATATTTCTGGGAATCTGATACTTTTTCTTTAGAACCTGATGGGTTTTCTTTAGGAAAAATGTATCAGAATCTGATTCTTTTTATAGGAATGTATTAGAATCACAGAATTTTTCTATAGGAAAAATTACTTTTCGATAGGAAAAATGTATGAGAATCTGAAACTTCTTCTATAGGAAAAATGTCTCAGAACCTAAGACTTTTTCTATGTGGAAAATATCTCAGAATCTGAAACTTTTTTGTAGGCAAAATGTCTCAAAATATAAGACTTTTTCTATAGAATAAATGTCTCAGAACCTGAGACTTTTTCTTAAGGAAAAATGTCTCAGAACCTGAAATTTTTTCTTTAGAAAAAATGTTTCAGAATCTGATACTTTTTCTTTAGCAAAAATGCCTCAATTTAGAATCTGAGACTTTTTTTTAAGGAAAAATGTATCAAAATCTGAAACTTTTTCTATAAAAAAATGTTTCAGAATCTGAGACTTTTTCTAACGAAAAAATGTCTCAGAATCAGAGACTTTTTTTATATAATAAATATCTTGGAATCTAAGACTATTTCTACTTGAAAAATGTATCTAATTCTCAGACTTGTTCCACAGAAAAAATGTCCCGGAAACTGCGATTTATATAGAAAAAACTAGCAGGCCCGCCCGGAACTTCGCCCCCGGTAATATTAAATACCTGATTAAAGAAAGATCAGGATTAGAGTCTCTATTTCTAAAATTCTCCCCTACAGAATTTTTGTTTAATTTTTATCGTTGAAGTCTTTCATAAAAACTATTTAAAATAAACAATAAAATTAAAACCGCCCCGTTTAGCTTGGAAAAATGTTCGTTTCGGTAAATAATGTTCTTGAAAATTTTCGAGCCCTTATATCGTAATTATTGAAACCATTTCATTCCCCGTTTCACTCCATTTCGTTCCCCGTTCTATTCCATTTAGTTTCGTTTTCTATTCATTTGGTCCCCTTTTTATTCCATTTTGTTCCATGTAGGCTTCTTTCTTAAAAAAAAATAAAAGTACCACATTACAATAATTTACCCTTATCCCCATTAAAATCTAAATTTCCAGGAGGTACTTTTTCAGAATGATTTTTTGGGCTGGAGGATCCAACATTTCAGCTTTTTATGACCAACTTTTCAGGAGATAGAAAAAGTTACAAAGTTCACTACATTGCACGTATTTGCCCCAGTAAAATAGGAATTTCCAAAAAAGAAAATTTTCACAATGTTTTGAAATTAAATGGGTAGTTTGGTAGATTTTAAAATTTTACGGCTTTTGACCTAAAGTTATCTTTAAAATGGGTGTGGTCAATGAAACCTTCCCTAACTCACCCTGAAAGAAAATTATAAATGTTGGTGAAAACATTTTTGAAATCTCAAAATACTTTTCGTATATTTACAAATTTTACGTAGATGAACCGTAGCCTATGCCTAACCTGCTGGACCATTCTCAATATTGGAGACAACATTTTTTTAAATGAGTAGTTTCGGATGTTTTAAAATTTTACGTTTTTTTGGCCAAAAGTGGGCGTAGAAGTAGGTGTGGTCGATGAGAGCTAACCCATGTCTACCCTGAAGCACCATTTTTAATATATGTATATTGGTGATAACGTTTTTTAAATCGGATGAGTAGTTTGATCATATTTAAATTTTACTTTTTTCTTGCCAAATGTGGGCGTAGAAATGGGCGTGGTCAATAAAACCTAGAATATTTCCACTCTAAAGGACCTAGTATTTGTGAAAAAATTTTGGAAATCGGATGAACATTTTTAAATTTTAGTTTTTTTTTGCCAAAAAGTGGGCGTATAAGTGGGCGTGTTTAATGAGTCCTAGCCTATGTCCACCCTGGAGGAACACTCTAAATATTGGTGAAAACATTTTTGAAATCGGATGAGTTGTTAAATAGATATTTAAATTTTAAGTTTTTGGGCCAAAAGATGGCGTAAAAATTGGCGTGGTCTATGAAACCCAGCATATGTCCACTATGAAGGACCATTCCAAGCATGTATTGGTGAAAATAATTTTTAAATCAGTTCAGTAGTTGTGGAGATTTTTAAATTTTACGTTTTTTGGCTAAAAGTGGGCGTGGTCGATCAATCCTAGCCTATGTCGACTAGGGCTGTCAAACGGGATCGGTTTTTTAAAATCCCGGGATTCGGGATTTGAAAATCGAAATCCCGGGATCCCGGGATTTTTCGGGATCACGGGATTTTTCGGGATCCCGGGATTTTTCGGGATTCCGGGATTTTTTGGGATTAAATTTCAATTTTATTGTGCATATTAAGGGGCTACTGTGTGTTAGTTGGTAGCGTGCTAGCCTATTAAAAAAAAATGATTTCTAATTATTCTTATTGTTATTTAAAGGTAATTAAAATATTAAGTATACGCCACTAATGCAGTTTTCAAGTAATTATTAATAATAAATATTTAGCAATGAACTAAAAAAAACCTTAAGGGGTTTGTTATGGAAAATGACAACTTTTAATTGCCATTCCGATTTTGGTGTTGCACTGTATAATTTTAAAACTAATTTAAAGAAAATTTAAAATAATAAAAACATTTAAATGGGAAATGTAATAATATAATACATTAGACTTGCATTTTTTTGTATAAAGAAAGTTTTTCTTCCAATTTTGAACGTTCCGGAAAATTTTTTTCTCCTAGACCTAAAAATTTGAGGCCAATCGGATTAAATTTACCCGTAGCGCTCTTTGATCAATGTTTTGGTTTTTTAGAAAATTTTTGCCAAAATCTGCCAACTTTGGTCAAAGGGCTCCGTGACTGTGGCTTAATGGTTAGTGCGTTGGACTACACCGCTCTACAAATCTGAGGTTTGTCGCTGCGTTTTGGATGAAACCAAAAAAAGTTGATAGGGTTTGGTGCCCCGATTCCAAAACGGTCACTCAAATTTTTCTATCACGTCACAATTTTGAGAAAAGCGCGGTTAAAGTGTCAAAAAATAAAATAAGATCCTGACATGCAAATGACTTGGTATCTAGCTCATTCGAAAGTGTGTAATTTTCTCTTTCAGACAAGATCAAATCTTCTTGGAATTTAATTGTCTAAAATGGTAAAAAAATCATTAGCCACAAGTGCTTTAAATCTAAAATTTACTATGAATTTGTATGGAAATTTGTTAAAAAACACTGTGTAAATAAACTAAATATTGAAAAAATGGAAGGTTTTTTGCTAATGATTTTTTTACTATTTTAGAAAATTAAATTTTAAGAACATTTTATCTTATCTTTAAGAGAAAATTACAGGCTTTCGAATGAGCTTGATACCAAGTCATTTGCATGTCAGGATATTATTTTATAAGCTTTTAAAAAGGGTCAAAAATGCCCTTTTTCGGCACTTTAATCGCGAATTACTCAAAATCCTGACGTGATAGACAAATTTGGGCTCCGGATTTGGAATCAGCGAAACAGACACAATCTAAATCAATACACATTTTCTTGTTGAGCTGTGCTATTATTCAGCAAGCCTGGATAGAATTCTCAGCTCAGCAAAATTCGTGGCCAGCTACGTTGAAAATTCAAAAAAAGGTTTAGTTTTAATTTGTTGATGTAAATGTAACAATAATTGAACAAAGTTGTATTTTTAAAAATAAATTCTCATACATTTTTAATGTTTCAAAAATCCCGGGATTTGAGCTTAAAAATCCCGGGATTCGGGATTCATTTAATGACAAAAATCCAGGGATTTCGGGATTCGGGATTTCGGGATTGACAGCCCTAATGTCGACCCTGGAGGAACACTCTAAATATTGTTGAAAACTTTTTTGAAATCGGACGAGTAGTTTCATAGACATTTAAATTTTAAGTTTTTTTACCAAAAGTGGGCGTAGATGTGGGCGTGGTCGATGAAACCCAGCATGTGTCCACCATGAAGGACTATTCCAAGTATGTATTGGTGAAAAAATTTTTGAAATCGGTTTAGTAGTTTCGGAGATTTTTCAATTTTCCGTTTTTTGTCTAAAAGTGGGCGTAGAAGTGGGCGTGGTCGATGAAACCTGGCCTATGTCCATCCTGGAGGAACACTTTAAATATTGCTGAAAACATTTTTAAAATCGGATAAGTAGTTCCGGAGATTACCCTCTACAAACAAACAAACAAACAAACAAAAAAACAAACATACAAACATTACCTCTTTATAATATTAGTATAGATGTATCAGAAGCTGGGACTTTTTCTATAGGAAAAATGTCTTCGAATCTGAGATTTTTTCTATTGAAAAAAGGTCTGAAAATCGGTGACTTTTTACAGAAAAAAATTCTTAGAATCTGGCACTTTTTCTATACAAAAATGTCTTAAGTATGTACATATCTTAAAAAATTTAAAATTTTTGGGAGAAAAATTATCAGAATTTATTTTCTCTTAATCAGTTACATTTTGTTTCAAGGGAAAGACGGCGGGAGAAAAAGTTTTTTTAACAAAAAATCTTGTACTTTGCTCAAACGAGAACTACAGTTTTATTTGTAATTTTACAAATTTATTTTCGTAATTGTATTTTACCATTTTGAAAGGTTATTTAACAAAAAAAAACTGTTATTTTACAACAAAGCTTTTATTACGAGGATTCTAGTTGATTAACAAAAAAAAACTGTTATTTTACAAAAATTATGTTATACGAGAATTTATGTTTAACAAAAAAAAAACATTTTATAGAAAAATATTTAAAAAAAAAGTTGACAAAATTTTGAAATTTTATTACGAGGATTCTAATTAATTTACAAAAAAAAACAGTTATTTTACAAAAATGATTTTATTACGAGGATTTATTTTGTTTAACAAATTTTTTTTTTTTTATTGTAAATTTAACATTTTGGTTTGTAAATTTACCATTTTATTTTAAACTTTTTACCATTTTTTCTTGTAAGTTTACCATTTTTTTTCCGGTTTTAAAACAACATCTTTACCAATAAAATTGGTTATGGAAATCCTCGTAATTTTACGAGAATTTTACCTACCTCTTATTTTACGAGAACAGCCTCGTAAAACACGAGATTTTTTGGTAACTTTACAAGGTTTTTTTTTTTTTTAATAAATGAAAAAAAAAAAATGTTGGGCCCCCTGCGAAATAAAATCCTGGATACGCCCCTGACAACATTTGCATTTGGGGGAAACTTTACCTCCCCCTAAAATGAAACCCAGATGTAAACTTTCAAAACGCCGATACACGTGTATTTTTTTTTTGTCTCTTCTATCAAAATTTTTTGGTCTGACCTTGTAATTTTGGAAAAAATTTGGTTTTGTAGTGCAGTGTCATTGGTCGAGAGAGAAAATATAGACTTAAATAAACGGTTGCATCTACTGAATTTTTTTCAAAAGCGTTATTCGATTTTAATTTTTGTGTATTTAGCAACTTATTAGTTGCTAATACATCCATTCGGTCACGATAAACATTTATCTAGTACTGTTGTTAGTTATACGGTATAGTGATAAAACTTTTACAATAACAACTAAAAATAATTTCATTTATCAAAATTCGGTTTTTATAATCGAATTCCAACTAAACCGTTCTCTGTGTGTATTGATTTTCATGTCAGTGGGGTTTTGTTGGTCAAGAACAAAAATCCATTATCTGAGATATGAAAACCTCAGATAATCGAAAATATGTGCTTGATAAATGCGCTAGAAATATTCACCTAAAAGTAAATAATATAAACTAAAATCATAAACAAAAAAATGGAAAACAAAAGGATTTTCAAAATGCATCCATAGACCATATCATCCATATCATCTAATATATTTTTTTGTTTTTTTTTTCTGAAAACGCTTTATTTTACCAAAAATTTGATACCCATTTTTCCGTTTTTTAATTTTTTTTTGGTACTTGCGAATTTTTTGCACTTGCGGATTGTTATAAATAACCGCCAATGTTTTTGTTTTTTTATCATTTTCTTAAAAGGCTTTATTTTACCAAAATTTTGATACCCATTTTTAATTTTTTTGTAATTTGCGAATTTTTTGCACTTGTGGATTGCTATAAATACCCGCAATTCTTTTTATTTTTATCATTCATGTTCATAAATCGGCCTTATGCACCATTTGAGTGCTATTATGAAATAAAAAATATTTTTTTTATATAGTATATAAATCTAACTTTCCTGGGTATAAAAATGCATCCACGGGCTAAAATTGGCGAGATAAATTTTTTTGTAACTTGTTTCGTAATAAGCATTATTTTAAAATATTTTTTTTTTTCAAAAAACCGCGAACTAAAACCGCTTGTAGAGGCCTAAAAGTACCCTCCTAAAATTTTTTCATGGTTTTTTCCCGTAATCAGCTCGAAAATGCGCGTCGAGTTTTTGCTATTAGTTAACGAGATTCGCAAAAATGCATTTCATCGACCCACCCTAACAGACACATTTCATAATGATTTTTTATTTTTTTTTTACAAAAAAATAACTCACGCAAGTCGGTAAAAACTAGTGATTTCTCTTTAAAAAATGCAAACAATAAAAAACATAACGTACACAAACTATAAAAAATTAAAGAAGAGGCTGTAGGCAAAATCGCCCAAAGAAAAATTGCTCAAAAAAGGAAATGAAATTTCAAAATCGAAATAAGTTGTAATAAAACAGCCAAATGAAAAATTTAATACCCAATATAGTGCAACAACCTAAAACAAATAGCACTGTGCAACAAGCAAAATGAGCCTCAATGGCTTCAACGCCATATGAAAGTAGACCATCAAATGGACAAAATCACCAAAGGGTTTTGCAAAGTCAGTTCGGATTTCTTTTTTATAGCCCACTGAAGTTTTTATTTTTTTATCAAAGGCGTTTGGAAAACGTCAAAAATACTATAATAAGAACAAATCTGAGCTTCAAAATATGATTTGATGTCTGCAGTGAAATTTTATGGCGGTTCTTTTCTTAGAACATTTTAACCCTCTAACTGTCATTTTAAGGGGTCATTTTAGTCCTTTTTCAAAAAATAAATACAGAAGTCTAATAAAACGTCCATTTAGAGGGTTAAAATGTTCTACAAATATTTTCCTCATAAAATTTACTAGGGGTTGTCGAATATTCAAAGTTTGTGCGACATGCGCAAAGTGCTTCAAAAGGGTCAATTATAAATAATCAATGTTTGTTATTTATTGTTACCAAAGCAGTGTTAAAAAATATCGACAAAAAACAGTTCAAATATACTTGTGAGCTAAAAATGATGTTCTGATGTGTTTTATAAAATTTTATGATTATTCTTTTCTTTGACCAAATTAACCCTCTTGCTCCCGTTTTAAAGGGTCATTTTTGTCTTTTTTTAAAAGAAATACAAAAAAGTATATAAAAAAAGGCAGTTAAAGGGTTAAAATGTTTTACAAATATTTTCTGCATCAAATTTTACTAGGGCACGTCTAAGACAGAAAGGTTGTCCAGCATGTAGAAAATGCTTAAAAATTTTAAAGTACCCGGGTAAAAATGAAATATATATGATCATATATGAAGATATATGGATCATATATGGATTTATATAACCATATATTATCATATATGTCTCCATATATGTTCATATATGATCTGATCCGTAAATTGGCCCGATATGACCTCATATCGGGCCAATTTTCGGATCAGATCATATATGAACATATATGGAGGCATATATGATAATATATGGTTATATAAATCCATATATGATCCATATATCTTTATATATGATCATATATATATCATTTTTACCCGGGTATTCAAAATTTTTTTTATATTTTTTTTGGGCCGAAATAAAACAAAAAAGAAATAACCAAGTTAAATTCGACCTTGTCGAATGTATTAATACCCTCACGATGTAAAAAAGTTTATTTGCAAAAAAAAATTAAAAAAAAAAAAATCCGCGAAAAAAATTTTTTGTTGAAAAAAAAAATTCGACGAAAATGTTTTTTTTTTTTTAATATGTTTGTACTTGTTTAAATACCATTCGGTGAACCGCCGAATCAAAGCATTTTGTGTTTTTAGGTTATGTTGAATGTGCCACAATTTTCGATGTGTTCTTACATTTTCGTTCATAACTTTTGAACCGCTAAACCGATTTCGCTCAAATGCAATACCAAACTGCTAAGGGTAACAACAAGTAAATATGCTAAGTCTTTGTTATATCTGTTTAATACTTTGGCCGTGATCACTTTTTTCGCAAGATTGAAGAAATAGCTATCTAAACTATTTGGGACACATTTTGCTAAAAACTATTGGTAAGAAGTTACATGGATGAGAAAAAACTCCTCTTTGGCCGAAATATCAAATTCGACCCCCTCTAACCCAGAGATTCCTTAACCGATCTCGTTGAAAAGTTGTGTCTGCACTACTATCCAATAGGATAGTAGATCGGGATCAAAAGTTGTGGCAGTTGACACGAAAACCCCCATATATATTATTGATCAGTGATCGATTTTAAGACCTTCTAGCGATGCCTGTCCGTCTGTGGAAATGGTGATCACGGTTAAAGTATTACGCAGATATAACAAAGACTTAGCGTATTTACTTGTTGTTGCCATAAGCATTGCCTTTGAACAAAATCGGTTCAGCGGTTCAAAAGTTATGAACGAAAATGTAAGAACACCTCGAAAATTGTGGTACATTCAACATAACCTAAAAACACAAAATGCTTTAATTCGGCAGCTGGTTGACACATGTGAACAGAATCAATCACCGAATGGTATTTAAACAAGTCCAAACATATTAAAAAAAAAAAAAAATATTTTCGTTGAATTTTTTTTTACCAAAAAATTTTTTTCGCGGATTTTTTTTTTATTTTTTTTTGGTTTATTTATTTTTGCAAATACAGTTTTTTACATCGTGGAGGGTATTAATACATTCGACAAAGTCGAATTTAACTTTGTTACTTGTTTTTTTTTTGTTTTTGTTTATTTCGGCCCAAAAAAAAAATTTGAATACTTTAAAATTTTTAAGCATTTTCTATATGCTGGACGAACTTTCTCTCTTAGGCGTGCCCTGGTAAAATTTGATGCAGAAAATATTTGTAAAACATTTTAACCCTTTAACTGCCTTTTTTTATAGACTTTTTTGTATTTCTTTTAAAAAAGACAAAAATTACCCTTTAAAACGGGAGCTAGAGGGTTAATTTGGTCAAAGAAAAGAATCTGTGTGATTTAATGTCTTAAGCTACGTTCACAATGTCAGAGTCAATCCAATCCATGGCACAGATTAAAATGTTAACCGTGCATAATGTAGAGTGGGGTTCTGTCACATTGTTGTTGACATATTACTTACATGCTTTGCAATTTTGGGAAAATATCCTTTTAAATTTTGGCCACATAATTCTAAAATTTAAATTTTTGTATTTTTTTAATTTTTGTAACATTTTATTTTTAAATTTACACAATTTTCGTTTTGTTTATTATTTTTTTTATGACATTATTAGAGATGGCACTTTCGCAGAGGTGTATTTTTTCTCTGTTAACGGTTAACATAGGCTCTGTTAACTCCAGATTGAAACTCCAGAGTAGAACATGTTTGACTCTGGAGTGAATTGAAAAAAGATAGTCAAATTCAAAAATATGAAAGTGCAAAAGGGAAAGGTATAAAATTTTCAACAGATTGGAGTACTCCAACATTGTGAATGCGGCTTTATAGTTTTAATGTTTTTTTCATATTTATGTTTACGATTAGTTTTAAGTTTTTCCTTAATTTAAAAAGTTATGTTTTTCAATTTTCTCAGTTTCACGCAGCAATATGAGACTCACAGTCTTGTGCGTGGAACGTCATATAAATAAATAAAATAAATAAAATCATAATAAAATTTTATAAAACACATCAGAACATCATTTTTAGCTCAAAAGTATATTGTTTTTTGTCGATATTTTTTAACACTGCTTTGGTAAAAATAAATAACAAACATTGATTATTTATTTTTTTTTTTTTTTTTGTGTTATTTCTATAGAATTATCTAAATCAGGCTTTCAAGGTCATGAATTATTTATACTTGACCCTTTTTAAGCACTTTGCGCATGTCGCACATACTTTGAACATTCGACAACCCCTAGTGAAATTTTATGAGGAAAATATTTGTAGAACATTTTAACCCTCTAAATGGATGTTTTATTAGACTTCTGTGTTTAGTTTTTGAAAAAGGACTAAAATGACCCCTTAAAATGGCAGTTAGAGGGTTAAAATGTTCTAAGAAAAGAACCACCATAAAATATCACTGAAGACATCAAATCATATTTTGAAGCTCAGATGTGTTCTTATTACAGTATTTTTGACGTTTTCCAAACGCCTTTGATAAAAAGATAAAAACTTCAGTACTGACTTTTCAAAACCCTTTGGTGATTTTGTCCATTTGATGGTCTACTTTCATATGGCGTTGAAGGCATTGAGGCTCAATGCGATGACCCACAATTTGTTGCACAGTGTAGTTTATTAATTTTTTAGAAACAATACAACGAATCGTTTTGTTTTTTTTTATAAATTATATATTTAACTAACCAAGAAAAAGCTGATAAATAACCTTCCCGTTGTGGAGTAACAGCATTTACTTCCAGACTATCACATTTCATACTAATCTACCCCTGCCAGTAGAAAATCAAAAGTAATGAATTAAACAACAGGGTGGTGGTGTTATGAAAGCGCCGCAGGCGAAAAATTTTAACAACAAATTTAAAAAAAAAATCGCGCAATTTTTTGTTAAAATTTGTTTTTAAAATTTTTCGCCTGCTGCGCTTTCATCGTACGTCCATGCCATTTATTTCTATTTCTTCATAATTTATGTTACACACTTAATATTTTTTACATCAATTACCTACTTACAGCATTGCCAGGTACTTTTTTCCTTGTCCCCATAAATATAACAAAATATCCCCAATAATCCCCAAATAACAAAAAAAATCGTATTTTTTAATCACACAAACAGTTTTTTCTTAAATTTTTAAAGAAAATTTAAGGATAAAAAATGCCCCAAAATCACCAATCGCGTAAATAAACGATTTTTGGCGATGGTAATATTCATTTTTACAGCCGATAAATGCAAGTTTTACTAAATAAGCTTCTTAATATCGTACTAAAGAGTATTTAACACTAAAACTATTTTTAAAAATCGTTGATAACATTAAATTTAGCTACTGGTATCAAATAGATATAATTTCAAATATCCCCAAAAAGTCCCCAAACTAATTTTTAAAATCCCCATAAAAATCCCAAATCCCCAAATGAGATTTCTTGTCCTTTTTGCTTGCATGAAATCCCCAACTTTGGGAATAAATCCCCAAGTCTGGCAGCCCTGCCTACTTATAGCTTTTTCAGACCATATTAAGTATCAAGAAATATTAATAGGGATACGTAACAAAAAGTCATGTCTTAAATTTTTGTCTTTTTTTCTTAAAAGTTTTTCTGCATAGCCGGCCTTCGGCCGGGCTTAGAGATTACAAACTCGATGCCTTAAACCAACACTCTCCGCAAAATAAAACTTTGTTGGGTAATTTGGGTTTGGGGAAAACGTGTTTTCGGATTTTTTTTTTTTATTTTTGGGTCATTTTTCATTTCTTTCTTGGGCTTTTTTATACCCTCCAACTACAGTATGGGGGTATACTCACTTTGTCATTCCGTGTGTAACGCATCGAAATATCGGTCTAGGACCCCATAAAGTATATATGGGGCATTCCATGTGAAATCGGACACTTTGAAAAACTTTTTTTTTAGATTTTCCCAATTTGTTTACAGTTTTTAGTACCCTTCGAAAACTCCTTCGTGGTAAATTTTCAGATTTTTTTGATGACCCGTTCAAAAGATATCGAATTTTTAAAAATTGATAGTTTGTTCCTTTACTCAAACTTCTTTTAATCATAACTTCTTCAATAATGGTCCGAATTTCAAATTTTTTTTTTTCAAAATTTTTGTTTTTTTACGTACTTTTTAAAAAAAAATCCCAAAAAATTCTTAAAAGCGCTCAAGTATGCGATTTTTGAGTTTTAAAATTTAAATCTCATTTTTGAAAATGTTTGTACTCTTCGATGTTTTTGAAATTTTTTTGTGTAAAACTTCTATCAATTCTACAAATTTTTTGCCCAGGAAGATCGTGGGATAACGATTATTACTATTTTTTAAAATTTTTTGAAAAAATGTTATTGTAATTTTCCAATCTTAAAATCATTTCTACTGCTCCAATGGTGCGTCATAGAGGGGTCCTTTATAGGACCGACCCCCATTAATTTTTACGTCTTTACATTTCTTTGGAACAAACTAATACCCTATCTCCAATTTCTAAGGGGGCTCCCACACAAAACGACATTTTTTTAAATTTGTTCCAACCGCTCTAACTGCCCTAATAGTGCCCTTAGAGCAAGAAAATGTATGACCGACCCACAATATTTTTTTAGTCCAAACATTTTCTCTGAACACACCTACCCTCTATCTTTAACTGTTAAGGCGGTCCCCATACAATTTTTTTTATTTTTTGTAAATTTGTTTTATTTAATCAGCTTCTACCGGTCCGATGGTGCGTCCGAGAGGGGTCATTAGTGAGACCGACCCCCATTTATTTTTACCCTACAACATTTTTTCAAAACATACCTACGCCCTATCACCACTCCCTAAGTAGGCTCCCATACAAAATTACATTTTTATAAAATTTGCCCCAACTGTTATTTGTATGGGAGCCTACTTAGGGAGTGGAGATAGGGCGTAGGTATGTTTTGAAAAAATGTTGTAGGGTAAAAATAAATGGGAGTCGGTCTCACTAATGACCCCTCTCGGACGCACCATTGGACCGGTAGAAGCTGATTAAATAAAACAAATTTACAAAAAATAAAAAAAATTGTATGGGGACCGCCTTAACAGTTAAAGATAGAGGGTATGTGTGTTCAGAGAAAATGTTTGGAATAAAAAAATATTGTGGGTCGGTAATACATTTTGTTGCTCTAAGGGCACTTCTAGGGCAGTTAGAGCGGTTGGAACAAATTTTAAAAAATGTCGTTTTGTGTGGGAGCCCCCTTAGAAATTGGAGATAGGGTATTAGTTTGTTCCAAAGAAATGTTAAGACGTAAAAATTAATGGGGGTCGGTCCTATAAAGGACCCCTCTATGACGCACCATTGAAGCAGTAGAAATGATTTTAAGATTGGAAAATTACAATAAAATTTTTTCAAAAAAATTTTAAAAATAGTAATAATCGTTATCCCACGATCTTCCTGGGCAAAAAATTTGTAGAATTGATAGAAGTTTTACACAAAAAAATTTCAAAAAAATCGAAGAGTACGAACATTTGCAAAAATGAGATTTAAATTTTAAAACTCAAAAATCGCATACTAGAGCGCTTTTAAGAATTTTTTGGGATTTTTTTTTAAAAAGTACGTAAAAAAACAAAAATTTTTAAAAAAAAAATTTGAAATTTGGACCATTATTGAAGAAGTTATGATTAAAAGAAGTTTGAGTAAAGGAACAAACTACCAATTTTTAAAAATTCGATATCTTTTGAACGGGTCATCAAAAAAATCTGAAAATTTACCACGAAGGAGTTTTTGAAGGGTACTAAAAACTGTAATCAAATTGTGAAAATCTAAAAAAAAGTTTTTCAAAGTGTCCGATTTCACATGGAATGCCCCATATATTATTGATCAGTGATCCATTCTAAGACATTCTAGCGATGTCCGTCTGTCCGTCCGTCCGTCCGTCCGTCTGTGGAAGACACGATACAGTCCAAAGTAAAAGAGCTAGACTCCTGAAATTTGGCACGAATATGTCTTATGGTATTGGGCTGGTTAAGTTCGAACATGGGCAAAATAGGATCAGGGGAAAAAAAGTTCCCCTCTTAAGAACTAAACAAACCTCTAAAAAAAGCCATTTTTTATAGGTTTTTTGTACTTTTGCTTAGCAAACGAAACATTTTTATGCCAAAAGAAGTTCAAAGTCTTGCAGTTGGATCCAGGAAGGTTGTCTCCCACCGACGTTACCCCCCCCCCCCCCCCAAAAAAAAAAAGACGCCCCTGTTTTTTTTTTTTTAACGTGTTGGAGGGTATAAAAGATTCGGCACTGCCGAATTTAACACTCTCACTTGTTTTCGTTAATTTTGGGTGAAATTTCGTTTTTTTTTTGGGTAATTTTTCAGAATCACTTATTTTTACTTATAGAACAAAAATAAATGAAATGGACTGTATCGTGTCCTCTACAGACGGACAGAAGGACAGACGGACGGACATTTTTGAATTTAGTCGAAGTGTGTAGTTGGCCGCGGTTTAATAGGAATCATCACATTTAATGCTTTATTTAAGCTTAGCATAATTATAATACTTAAAAGTTATTAAAAACTTACAAAAATTCGATACTTTATTTAAAAAAAAAATTTTAGGCGAAAATCTATTTTCATAAAAACTGTGATTAATTTTAAACCTGCAAAAACCTGCAAGAAATGTCTGCATGACAACGTTCAGTAATAAATTACCTATAAGTTGTATGTAGTAATTCGACATGATATGCCTGGATTCGGTTTTGGCAAGCTGCGAAAGTTTCATAAGTCCTCAAAAATATTGTTATTATTGACCATACTTCAAAGTACAAAAAATATAAGAAGAAGATCGATAATAAATTTCTTATTAATGTCCAGAATAAGTATAAATCTGTAGCTTTCTTGTACATAAACCGTTTTGAAACCATTGATGTGACATGGATAATATGATGTTATTAGTTGAACACTTAAATATATATAGTTTTTTTTTAAATATTGGATACCAAAAATGTTATTTCATTCGCATATTTAACAAAGTTAAAGACCTAATTCCAAAAAATGGTTATTAGTTTGATCAGAACACACCCTTAGCTTGCCCCTAGCACTATTAATTCCCAATTTTAAGGACACTAATTTTTGGACTTTTGTCCAGCTAGATTTTGATTTGGAACCAATGTGCAACGAACAGAAATAGTCATTAAAAATACTAAAAAAACATTGTTTAATACAAATGTTTTTTTATTTTAAAAACAACAAAACGTAAAACTTTTTAAATAAACTACCCAATTTTTTCAATATTTTTTCTATGTAGAGCTTCGCAGTGTAATGACAACAACTAAATTTCAAGTTATTAAATTAGTCTTCTTCATTTAAAAATTATAAAATTTCCTAAAATTATAATATTAAAAGTAAAAAAACAGAAGATTTTTATCAAAATTGATTACCCTCATATTGTAATTGTCAAATGAGTCTTAAATATGACCGTAATTAAGTTTTACAATAACCTTTAAATGGTCCTGTCAACGAATGAAGCACCCATGGAGGCAACCTGCTGAGAGCTACATACATAACAAGTCGATTTTCTACAAACTAGGAGTTTTCAGCAATGATGCCAAATAATTATCCAAAAACAAATCATTGGGTACAGTAAAATAAAAGATATTTTTTTTACTGTGCCCTATTTAGGAAAATCGTTTGAAACACATTTACTATAAAATGAGGCGTACACCTAAATGATTACTACAGTTTTTATACTAATAAGGAATTTAGGTATTCAAAATATTTTGTGAAAAGGCATAACTCTGTTGAAAAATCTGTAAAACAAGTTTCAGTTTGAATTAGCAAACTTTTAGCAGATTTTTATGCGGAAATGTATTTTTTAACTAATTTAATTTAGTTTTAGAAAATAAAAAAAAATCAGCAGATTATTTTGGTAATTTTACAGAAATATATATTTAGTTATCCTGTTTTCAAGAAAATTTTCAAAGTTTTTTTTTTTTTTTAAATTTTTTTTTGAAAAAATAACTTAACATATTTTTTTGACAACATCACTAAAAAAATAACACTTTCACAAAATAAAAAAAAATAAAACCTACAATTAGAAAAATTTCTTGAAAACATTTTTTTAACGATTTTTTTAAAAGTTGTTTTTCATTTTGGGGTCAATTAATTTTTTACTGAAAGTGAAGACCCCAAAATGGCTAACACTGTAAATTATTGTTACTTACAAAATTGGGGCATTGTTTTTTTGTTGGGTATATATTCGGAAAAATATGGCAGTTACTTGTAAATAAACTAAAGTTGTTTTACATAAACTAAAACTCAAAAATTTTCGAACCACCTTCTAACGTGGTTTGTAGTTTAAGTTTTCTGCCTTAAACTATAGCTTTTAATATAAGAATCTTAATTGATTTTAAATTTAGTCGTTTTTCGCTTTTTTCGAATGGGTCTACTTGAAAAAAAAGATGAACAACGCATGAATGCTAATAAACTTTTTTTATAGCAAGAATATATTCTTTAAAAGCGCTAAATTAGCATTGCTGAATTTTTAGTCTATGTAGAAAAGAACAAAATGCAAATGTCCTACCAAATATTAGTATTAGTTTTTACCTTTTGCCAAAATGGGCGATTGCCGAATACATATTTACTTACACTCAAAATAATAACTCTGATAAATTACAGAAAAACTCTGCTTATTTAACAGAGTACACAATACTTTTCCAGCTAGCAACATTACTTGGTAATTTTACAATAAAATTCTGTAAAATGATTTTGACAAAAAAAAAAAAAAAACTGTTAATTTACAGAGGTTATAGTAAAATATAGATTAAATATTAGCGCCTTTTGACAGAGAAAACTCTGTAATGTTACTATAAAACTCAGTAAAATGATTTTTACAAAAAAACTGATCATTTACAGAGTTTCTAGTAAAATATTGGTTAAATAAAGAACCTAGTAAAGAAAAGCTCTGTAAATTTACATATATTTGTAAAATGCATTTGAAGCAAACAGAATTTTGTAGAAAAAAACTCTGTAAATTTACAGAGTTTAGTTAAATGCATGTTATTTTGCAAAAAAAAAATACAGTTTTCTGAAAAGATTTTTTTTTTTTTATTTTTCTTTGGAGAAACTTTTTTGGTACTTTATAATTTTTTCTTAAAAAGAAATACAGATAAAATATTGGTGTTTGGTAACAAAAACATTTTACAGAAAATTTGGTTTTTAACTATGAAATTAAGGTTAAAAATACATACAAAACTTAGTTTTTTGGTTACCATTACAAAGTATTTTGCTTTAATCTGTATTTTAGCAGAAAACTCTATTAATTATCTGTAAAATAAAGATTACAAAGTTAAAAGCAATTTAACAGATGGAACTTTGTATTTTGTCACAACAAAATACAAAGTATTTTCTTTAAATCTGTATTTTAACAGAAAACTCTGTCAAATATCTGTTGAATTGAGATTACAGTCATTTTACAGAGTATTTTACAGAGTTATTATTTTGAGCATACAAATAATGATAGATTTTTGTAATAAAAGAATATATTTTAGAAAATATTTTCAGAAGATAAAAAAATTATTTAGATAGCGTAAATATTATAATAATTGAATTTTAACATTTATTGCAAGGGGGAGGGTGTCCCCCTACCAATAAATGTCTTTGTTCCATTTTAAATTTTTTTTTTAACATTGTGGGCGAAATGCCAAAATTTTTGGAAATAATTCAGCCATTCAATAAGTACTGGACCGATAGCCATGAAATTATAACTTTTTTTGAGCATTGCACAGTGGGCGAAATGCGTAATTTTCTTGAAAATAATTCTTTTTTTTAATAAAATACAAACTAAGCAATACAAAACAATATATTGTTTTAATCTGAAGTAACACTATTTTAAAAAGTAAAAAGTACCAACACATTTCGCTTAGAATCTGTTGATTATTTTTATTATTTTGAAACGAAAAATCACATAGGAGGCATTCCACACCAAATGTCCCGCTATAGAAAAACATGTGTCCCGTAAATTTCTGAATAGGTTGTTTGAATAGCCCTATACGAAATTAAGAAAATTGCGTTTTTGGTTTTTTAAATTTTCAAAAACTGGGCTTAGGAGGCGTGGTCAAATATTGGAAAAATGGTAAAATTTGTGACAAGTTGCCTTGATTAAATATTTATCACATTAAAACGGAATGCACCACAATGTCAAAAATTTACATTCTTATATAGTTTTGTATGTGCTATCGATTAAATTTTTTTATTTTTGGAAAATTTTCAGAACCCGTTCTGAAATTTTCCATTTTTAAAAAAAGTCAATTTATCAAAAATCCGGCAACTTTTTTCTTTTTAATTTTTTTTTTTTTAAGTTAATATATTTGTCCATCCACACAAAAAAATCAGAAACACATTCTTCGTTTTTTTCGAGAAAATCGCATTTGAACTTTAAATTTCATAACAATTTTGTAATTTGCTTGTATTTTCTTGATTTAACGTAGCGAATGAGTAATATTAATTGCATAAATATTCCTCATACGCTCTGTTAAAACAAGAAAATACAAGCAAATTACTAAATTGTTATGAAATTTAAAATTCAAATGCGATTTTCTCGAAAAAAAAAACGAAAAATGTTTTTCTGAATTTTTTTGTGTGGATGGACAAACATCTAAACTTAAAAAAAAAAATTTTAAAAAAGAAAAAAAAAGTGGCCGCATTTTTGATAAATTGACTTTTTTAAAAATGAAAATTTCAGAACGGGTTCTAAAAATTTTCAAAAAAAAAAAATTTAATCGATACAAAACTATATAAGAATGTAAATTTTTGAGATTGTGGTGCATTCCGTTTTAATGTGATAACTATTTAATCAAAGCAACTCGCCACAAATTTGACCATTTTTCTAAAATTTGACGACGCCTCCTAAGCCCAGTTTTTGAAAAATTTAAAAACCAAAAACGCAATTTTCTAAGTTCCATATAGGGCTATCCATACAACCTATTCCGAAGTTTACGGTACACATGTGTTTTTTTTTTTACTGGACATTTGGTGTGGAATGCCTCATAGATGAGTTTTTTTATAGTGGGAGTGGAGAAAGGGGGGTTATATGTTCCAGACAAAAAGTTGGTGGGCAAAACCCATTTAGTTTAAAATAAACGAGCCCAAATGTGACGCTCTATTGTTAAATTTTATTTTTTTTAAATGGAAAGTGTGAAAGATAACCATATCAACCACTCAGGTCTCTCTCCTAGTGGAATTTGATGCAGAAAATTTTTTTTAACATTTTAACCCTTTAAACGCACGTTATATTGGTGTTCTATGAGATTATTTAAAAAAAGGACCAAAATTACCCCCAAAACTGGGAGAAAGAGGGTTAATATATTCTAAGAAAAGAACCGCTATCAAATGTAAAATTTTATGGCCCCCAGTTTTTTTGTACTTTTGAACACAAATAAAACTTAAAATGTTGTAAAATAATTTTAAGCATTGAATTTCAATGTAGCTGTAATCCCAAAATGATGGCGTTAAAAAATCTCTAGTAAAAAATTTGTATAAAAAATATTTGTTGAATATTTTAACCCTTTAAACGCAGGTTTTATTGGTTTTCTTTAAGAATATTTAAAAAGGGGTCTAAAATGACCCATTATAATGGGAGATAGAAGGTTAATATGTTCTAAGAAAAGAACTGACATTAAATTTTATTGAAGACATGTATAAACATAAATATACAGTCAAACCCGGTTATAACGAACTCCGAGGGACCGGTAAAAGTAGTTCGTTATAAGCGAAGTTCGCTATAAAAGGGGTATATTTTATATCAACCTAGTTTTATTTCCAAAAAAAAGTTAATTTTTTTTAATTTGACGTTTTTTTTGTAAGTAAACTACTTATTGAGAAGAAAATATTGAAAATATAAATAAATTATATCAAAATTATAATATTAACCAAAAGCTTCTAACTTTTTCTGAGTTTGGTATACATAATTGCAGCAAATTTAAAAATATTTATGGGAGTTGGTTATAAAAAGGTAAATATACATGAAATTGTGTTCGCGGGACCATAGTAAGTAGTTCGTTTTAACCGAGGATTCGCTATAACCGAGTTCGTTATAAAAGAAGTATTTTGTGTGAAAATTGTTGCCAAAACGTCGGGACTTTGGAATTCGTTCGTTATAACCGAGAATTCGTTATAACCGAGTTTGACTGTACCAACATTAATATATTTAGCTCAGATGTAGATTTTTTAATTTTTTTCTGGTATTTTACACTTCTCCGGTAAAACACAATTTTACAATACCCGGCTAAAAATGTTGTATATAATTATATATGATATCATATATGAGACCATATACGGTATCATATATAGTATCAAATATGGTCTCATATATGAACATATTCCAAAATTGGCGCTTATATAAGACACGGTCATATATGATCCAATATATGTGATCATATATTAGATCATATATTGAATCATATATTGGATAATATATTGAATCATATATGGGATCATATATGATGTTGCTTTAAATTTGTTTTACATTCTTTTTCACATTTTTTTTATTAATTTTGGTGTTTTCATAACCCTTTAATTTTATGATTTTAATTTTTTAGTTACTATCGTTTGCATTTTTGGTGAACATATAAAAATAAATAATTTAACTTATAGATATTTATGAGAATACATTTTGATAGTCAACAAAATAAATTGAACATAAAAGATCTTATATATCAAGTTTTTCAATTGATATCGAAAGATGCGAACAAAGGGCTTATTAAAGGAACGTTGATTTCCTTTGTGTTTCTTGTTTTAGTGTTAATTCCGATTATCTTCAGACTTAGCGTTTTTGATATGGTATAAGCCTCTTTTTTACAATATTTATAGTCAAAATCTAAAAAAGGATATAAAATAATATTAATATTTGAGATATTTCTAGAATTTTTATTGTATTAAAGTATTACCAAGGATATCATTTGGTGCTAATAGGTTAATGATAACACGGATGTCATTTAACGAAGCAACCATCTACCTTTAAAGATTGGCTAGATACTGCTAGTTACATACATACATGCATGTTGGAGTGTATTTTGTTAAGACCATGGGATGCTTAAGCCCATTGGATGCTAAAGACTATGTAATGCTTTTTAAGGAAAGATGTATTGTCTTTCAGAAATCCATCTGAAAAAATATTAAAAATTATTACCCTTTCCTTTTTTTTTCCAGCAAAAAAGAACTTGCTACTACTAAATGCATGCATCAAAATTCATAGCAAGCAAATAATTACTTAAGACTTTGATTAAAAGCAATATATTCAGTAGTATGTATTTTATCTTGCTGGGTTATGTTTGTAAGAATATTTGAAGGATAGGGATAAAAACTATTTCTACTTACATCATGTTTGTAAGGATATTTGAAGGACTGGAATAAAAACTATTTCTACTTACATCATGGGGACAATGTGCCAGACTGTCACTTTCGCTTATAGACAGCTTTCTTGTAATTGTATAAAAACGTTGTCCTTCCTAAATCGTTATTCAACCTTAAAACTGATCGTTCTTTTCATTTCGATTTGCTATGGCGATAGTAAGCGATTTCAAAATAGTTTGTAGTGTTGGAACCGTAGTGATAACGTTATGGTCGTGCATATGTCCTCTGCTCCAAGTTAAGCGAGCTTAACGTACCTCCACATGGTTAAATTTTCTAGTAACTCGGTCTTCAAACTTCTTAGACATACGTTCTTTCCATTTCCAATTTGCTACAGTAACGAATTTCAAAATAATTTATAGTGTTGGAATCGTAGTGATAACATTTCTGGTGGTGCATATGTCCTCTTCTCCAAATTGAGTGAGCTTAACGTTACTCGGCCTCAAAACTGCTTATACGATCTATCATTCCAATTTGTTATGGGGTCATTATTAGTGAAATCAATCATGAATATTCTTGACCCCCTCTGATATTGATGAAATTTGGTTAAGTTCTTACACTACGTAAAAAACTAACAATAGCAAATTTTCAGCCCTCTAAGTCAACAGGGGCCGAAAATACGGAGGGTCAAAATTTCCCCCAAAATCTCCCAGTCGCGACACTTCACACCGTAAAAACTTAATATCGTTGGTTCTATTATAGCTAGAAAGCCCATTTTTGGTTTGTTTTGAAGCTCATAATATGCTCTATAAGACCTACCATAACCAAAAAATTTTCGAAAAAAAATAAGGGTTACCTCCCTTATTTTAAGGTCGTGATATAGGGAGGAGAAAATGGGGATGATGGTATCCCCCGATTTTTTTTTTACTTGATAATCTTATATAGAAAGTCCTAAAGAATATATTCTCAAATTTTTAAGTTGGGACAACAATGGGATCACTCAAAATCAAAATTTTTCACAATTTCCCCTAAAATCTCCAAATCGAAACACTCTTGAACCTTAAAAATGTAATATCATATGTGCTATTGTAGCTACAGAGTCCATTTTTGTTTGTTTTAAAGCTTATATTACGCTCTACAATACCTACCTTAACCAAAAAATTTTAGAAAAAAAGGAAGGGTGCTCCCCTTATTTAAAGGTCGTGGCAAATGGTGGAGGAAATGGGGGGAAAGTATCCCCCGATTTTTTTTTTATTTGGTATTGTCAAAGAACAAGTCCTAATGAACATATCCTAAAATTTTTATGTTGGGACAACAATCAGATCGACCAAAATCAAAATTTTTCACAATTTCCCCCAAAATCTCCAAATCGCGACACTCTTGCCCATTACAAATTTAATATCGTGGACTGTATTGTAGCTACAGAGTCCATTTTTGGTTTGTTTTAAAGCTCTTAATATGCCCAACAATATTACTATTACAAAAAAATAAAAAAAATTAGGGGTGCCTCTTTTATTATAAGATCGTGGCAAGGGGTGGGGGAAATCGGGGGATAGTATCCCCCAATTTTTTTTTACCTTTTTTTTTTTTTAAAGAGTAAGTTCTAGAGAGCATATCCTGAAATTTTTATCTTGGGACTACAATGGGAGGCGCAAGAATGTCGCGATTTGATGATTTTGGGGGAAAATTTTGAAAAATTTTGATTTTGGTCGATCCCATTGTTGTCCCAACATAAAAATTGTAAACTATGTTCATTAGGACTTGCACTTTGAGAATCCCAAGTAAAAAAAAAAAATCGGGTGATACTTTCCCCCCATTTCCTCCACCCTTTGCCGCGACCTTCAAATAAGGGGGGCACCAATTCCTTTTTTTGGAATTTTTTTTGGTTTTGGTATGTCTTGTAGAGCGTATTATAAGCTTTAAAACAAAAAAAATTAGCTCTGTAGCTACATAAGCACTTATGATATTAAATTTTTAAGGTTAAAGAGTGTTGCGTTTTGGAGATTTTGGGGAAAATTTTGAAAAATTTTGATTTTGAGCAATCCCATTGTTGTCCCAACTTAAAAATTTGAGAATATATTCTTTAGTACTTTCTCTATAAGATTATCAAGTAAAAAAAAAATCGGGGGATACCATCATCCCCATTTTCTCCTCCCTTTATCACGACCTTAAAATAAGGGTGGTAACCCTTATTTTTTTCGAAAATTTTTTGGTTATGGTAGGTCTTATAGAGCATATTATGAGCTTCAAAACAAACCAAAAATGGGCTTTCTAGCTATAATAGAACCAACGATATTAAGTTTTTACGGTGCAAAGTGTCGCGATTGGGAGATTTTGGGGGAAATTTTGACCCTCCGTGTTTTCGCCCACTGTTTACTTAGAGGGCTGAAAATAAGTGTGCATTAGTTTATCACTTAGTGTTACAACTAAACCAAATTTCATCAAAATCGGAGGGGGTCACGAAAATTTTTAGCTATTTTTGATTGATTTCACTAAGACTGACCCTATGGCGACATTAAGGGATTTCAAAATAGTTTGCAGTATTGCAATCGCAGTGAAAACATAATGGTGGTGCATATGCCCTCTCCACGAAGTTGCACGAGATTAACGAAGCTGCGTAGTTTAATTTTCGTCAACATCAAAGCACTCTATATTATTGTATTTGCGACATATGTTCATTTACTCGTTTTGAATATGATCTTGTTTTGGAATAAATGTCCAGGCTTATACTTGTTATGACGATGAACAGGAAAAAAATAATACATATGATTTTAAAATTTTAAATTCATTTCAAATTCTCATAAAAACTTACCTTTTCCATTTTCTTTATGTAAAAGTAACATTTTTAATCAGAATATTTTGCAACTAGGAAACAATATTTTTTAAATTATTGATACGAATCGGTATTAAGATATAAATATGGTAATAAAACATAATTTCAATCGTACAAAACTTTTATTTTGTAATTCCGGTTGATATTTTCATACACATGCACTAAAATTTAACATTTTATGATAACATATATGTTTCCATATATGATATCATATATGGCACATATTTTATATACGGCCACATATATGGGATCGTTTCTTGCATATATGGTCACATATATGTTTCCATATATTTCATATATGATCATATAAAGATCTATATATAAGCATATATGAACATACACATTTATTTTTTGCCGGGTATATGGTACTTTACAATTTTACATTTTTACGATTTTTTTACAAGAAAAGAACCGCCATTTTAAGAACAAAAAATAATTCTGGTCAAAATTTGTAAACTATTCTTTTTTCATGTTAAAAAACTTAAAGGGCATTTTGGAGGGCATTCATGGATTCGCCAAATCGAATTTAACTTGTTACATTACAGAATTGATATTTAAAGTGAATGATTTTTTATGTTTTTTCGGTTAAGGCTGGATTACTCAATGCTCAATAACTCTCCGTTAAATTTAACTTTTTCATACAAACTTTGACATAAGGCTCCGTTAAATCGTCAGTTAGCTGCTTACTTTTCATTGAGTAATCCGCTCTTAGTGGAAATTCTCTGGCTTCAAAAGTTATCTTCGGTCGGACACCACAAAATGGTAAAGACTATTTTGGTTTTTGTGTGTGAGCGTGAGTGAGTGTATTTGTTTGTTGGTCACAAATCCCTGGAAAGCTTTTTATTAATTTTATAACATATTCAACACCAACGATAATAAATGACATAAACAAACCTTGAAGTATATAGAGTAGGGTGGATCGAATTTGGCTTTTTGGCGAATTTTGTTCCGGCTCACCGACAGATGTGTTGGAATAGACCTAAAAACAATGTGGTTAAATTTTCATGCAGATCCGTGGTCATCTTCCGCTGCCGAAATGACGTTGAAAATCCGCGATTTCTTAAAAAATAGTATTTATTTTAAAAAATTGCCAAAATTACAAAAATCACTTAATCTTCTTTTTTATTTCAGTCAATCTTTTCAATTCGATCATATTTCTTAGAAAAAAAATTCAGCTTAATGGGACATTGCTAACCCCTCTAAAACGGTTGCCGAAAATGACCCATACATTTTGCCATAAACTCAAAACCACCAAATTAAAAAAAAAAATTTTTTGATTTTAAGTTGCACAATCTAAAGTTTATATTGCATTTATTTCAAGTATATATAAGTTCGATTGACAAAAAATATTTTTTTTTATTATCAAAATTTTAAGCATTCACCACTCTGTGAACGAGGTTACAATTATAATGTGCTGGTGTTTGTAACTTCACGAAATACTGTCCCACCATAAAGTATTCCGATCGAATTAGAATCACTGATTATTTAGTGTATTTTCCACACGAATTAAAGATTTGACGAAATGAAGATTAAATCGATCCATATCTGTATTCGGAACCCATTTTGTAATAAACACTAGTGTAGAGTGTCCCGTGTAAAAGTAGATTACATCCCTGGTAGGAAAATAAGGAGAAGGCTGGCAAAGTACTTTATATGGTCGCTTATGTGCTGGAAGTTAAGTACTTTCCCAGTGTTTAAAATGATAACCACTGTAAACGGTATGACGTTGCTAATTTAAAGTGCTTTGAAAGCCCCAGACACTAATTTTTTGTTTTTTGGATTTTTTTTACGTACTGGGGTCAACAAATTCATTAAAAAAGTTTTAAGTTAAAAATTTAATTTTGAAAAATTTTCAAAGTTTCCAAAAAAACTTAAAAGTTTTGATGTTTGTCCATCCACACAAAAAAATTCAGAAACACGTTCTTCGTTTTTTTCGATAAAATCGCATTTGAACTTTAAATTTCATAACAATTTTGTAATTTTCTTGTATTTCCTTATTTTAAAGTTGCGAATGAGTATTATTAATTGCATAAATATTCCTCATACGCTCTGTTAAAACAAGAAAATACAAGCAAATTACTATATTCTTATGAAATTTAAAATTCTAATACGATTTTCTCGAAAAAAACGAAAAATATGTTTCTGATTTTTTTTGTGTGGATGGAAACATCTAAACTTAAAAAAAAAAAATTAAAAAAGAAAAAAAAGTGGCCGGATTTTTGATAAATTGACTTTTTTAAAAAATGGAAAATTTCAGAACTGGTTCTGAAAATTTTCCAAAAAAAAAAAAAAAAAATTTATTCGATAGCTCATACAAAACTATATAAGAATGTAAATTTTTGAGATTGTGGTGCATTCAGTTTTAATGTGATAAATATTTAATCAAGGCAACTTGCCACAAATTTTACCAATTTTCCAATATTTGACCACGCCCAGTTTTTGAAAAATTGAAAAACCAAAAACTCAATTTTCTAAGTTCCATGTAGGGCTATCCATACAACATATTCAGAAGTTTACGGTACACATGTTTTTTTTCGCTGGACATTTGGTGTGGAATGCCTCATATGTTACTTCTGAGCCTTTTTCAAAGCGATTGCCGGAGAAAGTAAAGTTCAAAGAGATCTATGCAGTCAAATTTTATTACAATTTTACATTTAGCTATGATTTTAAATAATTCAAAATATTGACCTTGATTTGCGTAAAATCCAGTTTTTGTAAGACGTTTATTAATTTGAATAAATTTTTTGATTAAAAACAAAATAAAACTTCAAAACATACACAACAATCAAATTAACACCAAGACCCAGCCCTAACGTTGAATTGTTGTATTTATGTATATCATTAATATTTATGAAAATGGTAACAAAAAAAATATTTTACCTATAAATTGGCCCATTAATAGGTATTGTAGTATAAAAAATCGATAACCATGTATAAAAGAATAACAAACAAAAGATATTTACATATGGATATGAACTAGTATGTGTTCATGTAAAAAACCTGTTGTTGTATGCGACATGTATCTATAAGTGTTATTAACTCTAAACAAAAACAAGTAACAATGTTATATGCGGCTGTGTCGACTTAGAAATACCCACCACGCTTCAAAATTGTTAAGTGAATATAGGGTATAGGTATGATCTAGAAAAAGTTGCGGTACAAAAATTAATGGAGGTCGGTCTTACATTTTACCCCAGTAGAAGACACCATGGAATCGGTACGAAAAGTTTTAAGAAAATAAGTTTATAAAAAAATAATAACTGTATGGAGGCCACCCAAGGGTTAAATATTAGGTTATGTGAGGTTGTAACTGACGTTTAACGTCAGCACGCATAGACTCTGCGGTCCGTTGTGATAACACGGGACTATAATACACTCAAAAAAAATAAACTGGTAAAACGCCTGGTAAAGTGCCTTGTAATCCCGTTCTACCAATATTTAACAATTTTCCTTGTTTTTTCACAAAAAATCTTGTACTTTGCTCAAACAAGAACTACAGTTTTATTGGAAATTTTACAAGTTTATTTTTGTAATTGTATTCTACAATTTTGAAAGGTTATTTTAACAAAAAAAACTGTAATTCTACAACAAAGTTTTTATTACGAGGATTCTAGTTGAATTACAAAAAAACTGTTTTTTTTTGTAATTTTTTTTTTTTTTATTGAAAAATATTTTTAAAAAAGTTGAAAAAATTTTGAAAAATTGATTACGAGGATTCTAGTTAATTTACAAAAAACAGTTATTTTACAAAAATAATTTTATTACGAGGATTTATATTGTTTAACAATAAAAAAAAATTGTAAATTTACCATTTTGGTTACCATTTTTTTAAATATATTTACCATTTTTTCTTGTAAGTTTAACATTTTATTTTTTTATTTTTCCGGTTTTATAACAATATTTTTACCAATAAAATTGGTTATTTTACCAATTTATGGCGCATTCAAAATTACGAGGAAATCCTCGTAATTTTACGAGAATTTTACCTACGTCGTATTTTACGAGAATAGCCTCGTAAAATCACGAGATTTTTTGGTAACTTTACAAGGTTTTTTTTTTGAGTGTAGGTTCCCCTAATAGTCCCTGCCATTAAACCCATTGCTTTTGGAAACGATATCAGCTCACATATGCGATTCTGGTTTAGAGAAGGCCAAGTCTGTAGTGTAGTTACACAAATCCAACCATTTGCCATCTCTGATTAGTCTTCGTTGCGGAGCAAATCCGTAGATTTTGCTTGATTTTTAGAGGCACACCAACACATTCCAATATTGTTGGAACCTGTAAGATAGTTACCAGTCTTGCAAGTTCATCGGCTTTGCAAATCCCTGGAATGTCTCTGTGCACTGGGACCCATTTGAGTCCTATACCAAACTGCTTGGCCATCTCATTTCAGAAACATTGACTCCAGGGACTTGACCGCGGCTTGACTATCAGCATAAATATTGACTGCGGTTGTAAACAAGACATTGCCACTCAACAAGTCACCCATTTTATTGCCAACATCTCTGCCAGGTACACACTGCAAAAATCTGGCAATGTTAGCGCTGGGCTCAACCCATCGCCTTCGAATAGACTCCAAAGCAAACTTGTTTGTGTAGTTTTGATCCATCTGTGTAAAAATTTATGGAGGCTCCAGAATTCCCCTCATCCAAGACTCCCTGGATGGTGTCATAGTGTTAAAGTTGCTCTTGAAAAGGCTTATAGAGGCAGCACAGTCAACATTTTGTGGTATTGTTATCTTCTTCAAAATCAAGCTATGACCAAAATCGCTGCTGCTTTATTGCTGTGCACTCAAAGAAAAATGCTTCATCATATTGATGATACGGTTTCATCTCTTGCTGTCATCAATTTTGATGACAAATTTCTTCATATTGATAAAGTTTTTCTTCAATATGATGAAACATGTTATCGAAATTGAAAAAAACAAGTGATGCCACATTTCATCATGTCATCAAAAAGTGTCATTAATATGCCTTTCAAATATTTTTTTTTTAAATAATTAAAATAATATTAAAATAAATAAAACTGTTGAATAAATATATTAAAAAATAATAAAAAATAAAAAAATAAATAAAAAAAAAACAATATAAAACTAAAATAAAAAAAATCCTGCCCTGGCTGAACAAGAAAATACAAGCAAACTACAAAATTGTTATGAAATTTAAAATTCAAATGCGATTTTCTCGAAAAAAACGAAAAATGTTTTTCTGATTTTTTTTTGTGTGGATGGACAAACATCTAAACTTAAAAAAAAAATAAAAAAAGAGAAAAAAAGTGGCCGGATTTTTTATAAATTGACTTTTTTAAAAAATTGAAAATTTCAGAACGGGTTCTGAAAATTTTCAAAAAAAAAAAAAATTTAATCGATAGCCCATACAAAACTATATAAGAATGTAAATTTTTAAGATTGTGGTGCATTCCGTTTTAATGTGATAAATATTTAATCAAGGCAACTCGCCACAGATTTGACTATTTTTCCAATATTTGACCACGCCTCCTAAGCCCAGTTTTTGAAAAATTGAAAAACCAAAAACGCAATTTTCTAAGTTCCATATAGGGCTATCCATACAAGCTATTCAGAAGTTTACGCTACACGTGTTTTTTTCGCTGGACATTTGGTGTGGAATGCCTCATATGTAAATACTCAAAATTTTTTGTTATATACTACATATATGGGGGTTTTCGTGTCAACTGACACAACTTTTGAAACCGATGTCTTCCGATCGGGATGAAATTTGCACCAAGGTTAGTCCTATTGGATAGTAGTTCAGACACAATTTTTCAACGAGATCGGTCAAGAACTCTCTGAGTTAGAGTGGGTCGAAATTTGACATTTTGGCCAAAGAGGTGTTGATTCTCATCCATGTAACTTCTTACCTATTGTTTTTAGCAAAATGTGTCCCAAAGAGTTTAGATAGCTATTTCTTCAGTCTTTCGAAAAAAAATATAAAAAAAATAAAAAAAAAATTTTGGATTTTTTTTCTTAAAAATCCAAAACTTTTTTAACTTTTTCCTCAAATTGGGCCCTTTTTTTTTTTTTTTTTTTTTTTTTTTTGATTCAAAAGAAAGCTTAGGCGATTTCCTTTAAGAGCTGTGGGGTCGCTTAGTGGGATGCGAGTGGGATATCTATGAAAAATTTTTTTTTTAACTTTGGAACACAAAAAACGGTTCTTCAATTTGCACTATTAGGCGTGGGATAGCTAACCAGTTTTCGATTTCGATCCGCGATACCCTCTAATTTTTTTATGTTCGAAAAAGAAAGCACGAGGCAAAAAATGGGGGCGGTGGGGAGGGGCCATATGGCCCCTCATTGGGGTCAAAGTTGGGCGTAAAGAGGTAAAATCCTCAAAAAGCCCCAAAACTGCCCTAGAAACGCCCCTGGAGGGGTGCAATGTGAGACGAACCTCCAATAATTTTCTGCCCCCAACATTTTTCTTGAACATACCTTACCCCTATTTCCACTTCCTAAGGGGGCTCCCATACAAACCATTTTTAAAAAATTTGATCCTACCATTCTAACTTACTCTAAAGTGCCCCTAGTGGGGCCAAATGTATGACCGACCTCCATTATTTTATTAATTCCAACATTTTTTGCAAACATAACTACAATGTATCTTTAACCCTTAAGGTGATCCCCATACATTTCTTTTATTTTTTATAAATTTGTTTTATTAAACCAGCTCCTACCGCCCCTACCGTGCCTCCTAGAGAGGCAAAAATTACGACCAACCCCCATTATTTTTTAGCTACCAACATTTTGTCCGAACATCATAACACCCTATCTCCACTCCCTAAGGGGCTCCCATACATTATAAAAACATGTATTTTTAAAAACTAATAAAAAAATAAAAAAAATGTATGGGGATCCCCTTAAGAGTTGAAAATAAAGGGTAGGTATATTCTGAGAAAATGTTGGAGTTGAAAAAATATTGGGGGTCGGTCATACATTTTACTTATCTAGGGGCACCCTATGGACAGTTGGAGCGGTAGGAGCAAATTTTATAAAAATGTCATTTTGTATGGGAGCCCCCTTAGAAAGTGGAAATAGGGGTAAGGTATGTTCAAGAAAAATGTTGGGGGCAGAAAATTATTGGAGGTCGGTCTCACATTGCACCCCTCCAGGGGCGTTTCTAGGGGAGTTTTGGGGCTTTTTGAGGATTTTTACCTCTTTACGCCCAACTATGGCCCCTCCCCACCGCCCCCATTTTTTGCCTCGTGCTTTCTTTTTTGAACATTAAAAAAATTAGAGGGTATCGCGGATCGAAATCGAAAACTGGTTAGCTATCCCACGCCTAATAGTGCAAATTGAAGAACCGTTTTTTGTGTTCCAAAGTTAAACAAAAAATTTTTTCATAGATATCCCACTCGCATCCCACTAAGCGACCCCACAGCTCTTAAATGAAATCGCCTAAGCTTTCTTTTGAATCAAAAAAAAAAGGGCCCAATTTGAGGAAAAAGTCAAAAAAGTTTTGGATTTTTAAGAAAAAAAATCAAAAATTTTTTTTTTATTTTTTTTTCGAAAGACTGAAGAAATAGCTATCTAAACTCTTTGGGACACATTTTGCTAAAAACAATAGGTAAAAAGTTACATGGATGAGAATCAACACCTCTTTGGCCAAAATGTCAAATTTCGACCCCCTCTAACTCAGAGAGTTCTTGACCGATCTCGTTGAAAAATTGTGTCTGAACTACTATCCAATAGGACTAACCTTTGTGCAAATTTCATTCCGATCGGAAGACATCGGTTTCAAAAGTTGTGTCAGTTGACACGAAAATCCCCATATACTAGAGTTAATTTTGAAAATTTGATCTGCGGGTATCATCATTTTTTTTAAGGATTTACGGAAACTAAAAAGAATGGCGGTATTTTTTTGGAAAAAAATTCACTCCTTGGGGTGGTTCAACGCATCTGAAAAGGCGAATTTTTAGCTGGTTTTTCTGCAGAGCAAAAACGGCTGAAATATCGCAAATCTGATTTCACCAGTCGCTTGTACAGCAAAAAATAATAAAATGCTTGTTTTTGAAACTCTTTTTAAATTCTTTTTAAATTAAATTTTTAAATACGCACAAAATGGTACCAAAATTTCCGTTATATCACAAGCTTTAGAAAGTTATAAGTTCTCAAAAATGGACAACACATTTTTTGAGAATTTTAACCTCAATTTCTTCGAAAACAGGGGTAACTCATGAATAGTAGTGTTAGTAATAACGAAGTCGTTATCTACAGATGGCAATCTTTTTTTGGGAAGTATTTGGGAACAATTTGGGAATAACGAAAAATAAACATTAAAAAATTTTAAAATTATGAATGAAAATTATTGTTGTGTCACTTGAAAATAAAAAATACATAATAAAAAAAAAGAAATGAATATAATTAAATCAAAACAACCAGCAAAATTAAACGAAAAATAAAAGGTAAACAAAATTTCCAGCTTTCCCAGATACCATTTGTAAAACTAACACCATCTTTAAACGTCAAAAAGAATTGACTCTTGCATAGTCTTTATATATTTAAGTTTTTGTTCGAAAACATGACTTGATATAAAAATGTGAAAACCAGATTCAGAATCAGCATCGAAATGGTAATCGAAAACTGCCCAGGCAGAAACTGCCAACCACTCCAAAGAAAAATTTTCGGCAAAGCACTTTATTTTTTGTGTAGAAGGTAGTATGAATTCGAAAAACTGCGCTTTGCCAATGTTTTTCTATTTAAATCCCTTCAAAGAATAAATTTTTTATTAAAATTTATTAATTTTCATAACAATTGGAATATTTTTTATTTCCCTGCAGGATAAGTGGTCGGTCCTTCATAGTTCTCATGATATGTCACTTATACACAATGACCTACATATTACAAACTTAACACATTTTATATAAAAACACCTGTTTCTTTCGTGAGGAAGTGTCTTAAACTCCGGATACATCACCCTTAAACTCCGGATACATACCCGTTTCGGTTCAATACACCACTTTTTTTCGCGACTTTTCCAAATTTTTTCTTAAAAGCATTTTTAATTCCAAAACGCAAGGAAAACTGCAAACAAAATTTTTCCGGGACTTAGAAAATTGTTCAAAGTTTGTTCAAAATTTATTTAATAAATTTCTTTATTCAAATAAACACCAAAAAAAGATGTGTCTTATGGACTTATGTATACAATTTAGATACGTCCCATTTTTTTGTTCTAAAAGTGCTATAAAAGTACCATATTTTTGTTTTTAAGGCGCTTTCAAAGCGCTTTAAAATAGCAACGGCATACCGTTTACCGTGATTATCATTTTGGACGCTGGGAGAGTACTAAACTGTGATGTTTTCCCAGCACACAACCGACCATTAAAGGTACTTTGCCAGCGCTCTCCCGTTAGTATTTTTCTGCCTGGGTAGTTGTACGATCCCAGAATATCATCCAAAAATATCACAAAATAATGCACTTAATAATGCACAAAAATGAATTCTTTAACATTTTCTCAAAAACCTAAAAACTTTGGAAACGAGATTAGGAATCAGCACTGAGAGGATAATCAAAAACGAGTGTCCTGACCGCTGACCCATCCAAAAAAATTTCAAATGTCGGTCAGTGTTTTATAATTTTGTCATTTTTAATGGGTTGTGATAGAAAGGTACTTTTTTATTCAAATTTCTTAGCAAAAACTTCCTCTTCATCGTGCATGATTAAAAAAAAATTTAAATTTTTTTTTTAAAAATCGATTTTTCCGCCCCCTGCTGTGGGATATTGGAACTTTTCTAAAACTTTCATTGTATTAATTTTTGCTGTAGAATCGACTGGTAAAATCAGATTCGCATTATATTCAGCCGTGTTTTCTCTGCAGAAAACTCAGCTCAAAATCCGCGTTTTTAGGTGCTTTGAATCACCCCAAGGGCCGAAAATTGTTCTAAAAAAAATACCGGCATTCTTTTTAGCTCTCCTTAATCCTTTAAAAAAATGACTTGAAAAAAATTTTACACTTAGAAAAATTTTTTTTTTTTTTAAATTTACTAAAAAAAAGAAAAGTTTTTTATTCAATTATTTTTTGATAAATATTTAATCAAGGCAACTCGCCACAAATTTGACCATTTTTCCAATATTTGACCACGCCTTCTAAGCCCAGTTTTTGAAAATTAGAAAAACCAAAAACGCAATTTTCTTAGTTCCATATAGGGCTATCCAAACAACCTATTCAGAAATATACGGGACACATGTTTTTCTGTAGCGGGACATTTGGTGTGGAATGCCTCACATGTGTGGACCCTAATGGGTCCTAACTTTGGATCCAAAAAAGTTAGCATTCCCGAAAATTTTAAAATGCTCATATCTCGGTAAATATTGCCGACACAACAAAAGTCATTTTTGTAGCTCTCAACACGTAGAACCAGACCGCAAAATAATCAAAAGCTCTCCGAGTAATATTTTTGAGGTTATCGAGTCTTGTAATTCTCAAAACCCCGGTGGTCCCCTAAAATCACGTATCTCAAAAACGAGCAAGGTAGAGCGAAACGGACACAAACTTTGGATAAAAAACAATGACGATTTTTAAGGAACCCAACTAGGTCTAGGCCCATCGGGGTCTGAACCTATCGGGTCCGAACCCAATGGGGTCCTCAAATGTGTATGAACTAAGTTGAAATAAAAAAAATTCAGTTAACTAATTTTTGGCAAAACATTTTTGCTAACTTTACCAAAAAAATTGTGGGTTCAAAATCAGCAAATTTTCTTGTAGGTTTACAAGCTTTTTTTGCTAACATTACAGTTTTTTTTTGAGTGTAGCAGCATAACAAAATAGGCAATTTACATGACGTTTAGTAAAACATCATCAAAAATATAAATCTCATTATTCCTTGAAAATAGAACAACGTCAGTCTTAATGGGATTAACTCTGTATTTTTGGGATTGACTTCTATATTGAAAGCCACTTCGACAGTTCTTACACCGTCCGACAGCCAATAATAAACATGGACCGGATGACATACGTCTGAATGAAACGATCAAATGGAAAAAATTTCATTTACGATTTTTTTTTAAATTTCGTGATTCTGTTTCCTTTTAAAAGGACTTCAAAGTTTTAAAGGAAAACATTTTGTAAAATATTTTTTAAATATTTGTATTTGTCTTATAGTGTCACTATTGAATGGAAAATGAAAGAGGAGATTCTTTGCTAATTTTTAAATTTTTTATTTTGCGATATCCTTTTAAAATTTTGTCAAAATATTTTTAAAAAAATTTATATGATATTTAAGAATAAAGTTTTGAAAGAACATTACTTACCTCATTTTTCCTAATATGTCAAAATAATAAAATGGGAAAATTAGCGATGATCCTCCTCTTTCATTTAAACGTAGTAAAACTGCATTTACAGTTTTTCATTTCGCGATCCTGGTTCCTTTTAAAAGGACTTCAAAGTTTTAAAGGATTAAATTTTTGTAAAATATTTTTTTAAATATTTGTTCTTGTTCTAGGATGCCAGGATCATTTCAATCAGTTCATGTTTAACGACTTTTTTTATTTTTGTCAGACGGTGTTATTTAATAAATAAAAAATAAAACAGTTTCAAATTACAACATAAACTTTTATGAAAAAAAGTTGGATGTAGGGTATTTACAATAGAGAAAACCACTTATTACAAACAAAAGTAGCATTTTATTCATTTGTTTCTTTAGACCATATCACATATCTGTAGTAGGTAATGATAATAACCATTTATCAAAAACTTGCTAATACAAGTAGCTTAACTACACTTAATGGCTCCTAGTTTGTGAATGATAACAAAAAATAAACGTTTTCTTTATAAATTCATTTAAATCAATTTAATAATTATTAAACTAAGGTAACGAATAAAAAGGGCGGCACAATGATAAAGACAATTTACGAAATATCGATAAACAATAATATAAAAATATTTAATAAAAACAAAATTTTAAATAAAACTCTTTGGTGGGTTGGTCGTAATCACAAAACAAAAAAAACTTTAAAATGCAAATAGGAATCATTAAATTTGTGTGGCCTAAATAAAAAAACGCGAATTTTGTTGACCCCATAATGTCTGCTTATAAAACTGCGAAACAATGCAACAGACCTACTAACATAAAAAAGTGAATAATTCACACTTACCGTATATTATACCAACTCCCCACCCCATCGAAGTCATAAAACCGTAAAACGTTCTACAACATCGACTGACTGACTGAGAATATTACAAAATGGACATTCATAAATCATTATGAACGCTTATGTTTACAGATGATAAATAGTCATACTAATTGTTTTTCTCAGTGTGGATTTCCGGACAACGAAGAACGATGTTCGGTGGATGGCGTTCTCCTTTCTTGTCATTGCGGTATTTATTTGTGTAGAATTATTTGGGGTTTTTACACTGTGAGACTCACAGTGTCGATTAAATTTCCTTTTAAACATGATACTGTTTTTAGGCTGGTGTCTAATTTTAAAAATATTGCAGGACGCCACTTTAGTTTGACTATATAAACTACCGTCTAAGAGTCCCCGCACAACAATGTCGGAGAGGTTGACGGTTTCGGTCAGGAGAGAGTATAGGCGCAAAACAAAGGCGGCAGCGGGAAATTCAGTCAGGCGTTGATATTAACACTATTTTTCACTTTCTCGACATTTTTTATTTTAATTTTAATGTTTTTATTTATTATGAATTTGATTTTCTTATATTGATTCGTTTTTTTTGTATTTTTTTTAGAATTTTAAATATTTTTTTTTTGGAGATCACATTTTTTTGTTTACTTTATCGAAAATAATCGAAATATTTATAAAATTGTGGCAACATTTTCAAATCAAAAATTAAAAGAGAGAGAGAAACCGACACAAAAATAAAATTGATTTTATTCGAGCGGTTTTCGGTAGAGCGTTATTACTTGCCAAATTTGTATGAAAAAAACGTCACCGACATTGTTGTGCGGGGACTAGGGTTTCTATTCGGGAAAAATTTCCCGGGAATTCCCGGGAAATATTTTTCTTAAAATCCCGGGATTTTTTCTTCGGGAAATTTCGGGAAATCGTCGCTATTTTTCTAATAAAAATATACTACCTCCGTCCCAAAATAATCTTAACATTTCTATATTTTGGCTGGGATTATGGAGGATTTTTTGAAAACGCTTTGTTTTTTTTGTTTTAATACATATCGGGACATATCAATAATTTACAAATTCGTTATAGCTTTGCAATTTTTCAATTCACGTGCAAAATGGATGCAATAAACTGCATCCAGATAAATGAGACAACTTGTATTCGACGTTACAAACAGGCATGGTGTCCACTATGGTCGAAAATATGAAAATAATTACAAAATGCGGCGTATGAAATAAGAAATTTTACGCTAGAGGCCCTTTTAACGGTTTTTAATAAATGCATTATGGATGCAATAGGGACATCTTGCAAATATTTTTAATTAATTTTGTTACAGTTTTAGTACACGAGATTAGTATAAGATTGTTTTTTTAACTTTATCTTGTATTATTTCAACTAAAACACTGCTTAATAAAATGTAAAGTTTATTTTGGGACAAAAAAATCTATAGAAATGTTAAAAATATTTCGGGACGGAGGTAGTATTTAGTTTACACATTTTTAACACAATCTTAAATGATTTAATAAAAATGACATTAAAACTTTGAAAGAATTAAAATTTTTAAAGAAAAACTAGTGGGAATATGCTTCAGCTTGCATATTATTTAGACCTAATAATTATTTTTCTTTAATCGATTGCGTGACAAAATACGGAATCAAACTAAATTTCACTTTAAATGTTGGTTGCAAATTGGCAAAAGTTTTCTTAATCTAAAATTCCAATGATTTCTTTTTTACGAAATTTAGTATTTCATATTCAGAACAACAATCTTAATAGTGCTTAAACAAAAACATCGATATTTTAAAAAATATATAGCAAACCTGGTTTTTAGCTTAAAATTTCATATATGAGGTAAAAGCCTGATATCTATCGGCCGTGAAAAAAAATATTTTGTAACGAACCTTGGCCGCCGCGAGTTCTATCTCAGCAACCAGTGAAAATACGTCGTTACAATGGCTATATAGTACATTGGTGTTCTCTTTTTGGCCGGAATGCCTTAAACCAATTAATATTAATAATTCGAAAGTTAAATTAAATATATCTTCAAGATATAATTTTCTTACGGTTGGCGTAGTCAAAGTTAGAAAAATTTTCAAAAAGTTATTAAAACCGCATTTGATGCAAAATTGGGTATTTCCGAATTGTGAACAATTTTGCATGGAGTGGAAATACGTCAATGCAAATACTAAAACTATGATAAGGTTTAATATTTTTACAAAAAATAGATTTTATGAACTTTCTGCGTATATTTTAGAGGTTAGTAAAACTATTTTACAAAAGAATTCATCTAAAATGGTTTTAAATTGGAAAATACGACCATAATTTGTAATATAACAATTTTTAAGTTCAAAATTTGTTGTAATTAAAAAATTCCCGGGAATTCCCGGGAATACGATTTTTTTAAAACGATTTCCCGGGAATTGAAAAAGTCCGGGAATTTAGAAACCCTAGCGGGGACTCTTAAAAAAAGAAAATAAGAATTACTGTTTTCATTTTCTTTAAACCAAAAAGGTTTGTAACTTCGATTTGTAGCGTGAAAATTAGTTTTTTTTTTTTCATCAAAATTTTTTTTTAATCAATTTTTTTTTATCAATTTTTTTTCATCAACATTTTTTTTTTTTATTTAAAAAAATTTTTTTTCATCAATATCTTTTTTCATTATTTTTATACCCTCCAACCACAGTATGGGGGTATACTCACTTTGTCATTCCGTGTGTAACGCATCGAAATATCGGTCGGGGACCCCATAATGTATATATATTATTGATCAGTGATCGATTCTAAGACATTCTAGCGATGTCCGTCTGTCCGTCTGTCCGTCCGTCTATCCGTCTGTCCGTCTGTCTGTCTGTCCATCTATCTGTGGAGGACACGATACAGTCCAAAATAAAAGAGATGGACTCCTGAAATTTGGCAAGAATATGTCTAATAGTCATAGGCTGGTTAAGTTCGGAGATGGGTAAAATCGGACTACGGCGGAAAAAGTTCACACTTTAAGAACTAAACCAACCTCTGAAAAAACGCAATTTTTTATAGATTTGTTGTACTTTTGCTTAGCAAACGAAACATTTTTTATTTCAGAAGAAGTTCAAAGTCCTGTAGTTGGATCCAGGAAGGTTGTCTTCCACCACCGAAACCCCTCCCCCCACCAAAAAAAGTCGCCAAGGTGTTGGAAGATATAAAAGATTCGGCACAGCCGAATTTAACACTCTCACTTGTTTTTTATTAAATTGTTTTTTCATTAAAAATTTTTTTTTCATCATTTTTTGAGCATTTTTTTTTCAATTTTTTTTTATCAAAATTTTTTTTTTCGTCAAATTTTTTTTATCAAACTTTTTTTTTTTCATCAATTTTTTTCTCATATTTTTCCTCAAAAATTTTTTTTTCATCCAAAAAATTTTTAATTTTCATCAATTTCAAAAATTTTTTTAACTTAAACAATTTTGTTTTTCATCAAAAATTTGGTTTCTTATTGAAAACCTTTTTTTCATTAAAAATTTGTTTCTCAATTTTTTTTTTGTGAGCAAAAATTTTTTTTATCAAATTTTTTTTTTATATATTTTTTTTCATCAAACATTTCTTTTTGCGTAAACAATTTTTTTTTCATCAAAAATTTGTTTTCTTTATCAAAAACTTTTTTTTTCATCAAAATTTTTCTTTTATTATTTTCTCATTTTTTTTACCAAAACTACTTTTTTACCAAGTCTAAAATACTGACATAAAAATATTCCATTTGTTTAACAAATGTACAAAAAAACAAGTGAGACTACTAAATTCCTCTCTACCGAATCATTTATACTTGACAAAATGTAAAAAAACTTTATTCCATTTAGGTAATGTACTCATTTACCAAATTTACAGCTATTTTGTTTTAGACTGGATCAATAGTATACAAACTTAATGGGGTCCTCGACAGATATTTCAATTCGTTTTTCATGGAATGGCAAATAACATTATTTTTTCTAAAAAAAACTTTGCTTTGGCAAATCTTCAGCAAAACATTATAATAATTTAATTTTTTTGGCTAGAGTACAAAATTCACAGGATTTTTTTTTAATGATCCGCTTTTATACAAAAATTTAAATATTTGTTACATTCTTGAAGCCCATTTTGCCGTCTGAAGATAGTGTGCTAATTTACTGACATCAGGGCAGTCAACTTTTTTTGGAGAAATCGTCAATTTAAAAAAAAAAAATCGTCAAAATCGTCAAGTTAAACAAAAATAGTGGTCAAAAAATCGTCATGACAAATAATGATAAATAAATACTAAAAATGCTAATACCCTAGACCACTCCGTAGTATTAGGTGAAATGAGTTTCTGTTGATCTTTGTAACTATACAAAAATAGTCTCGTACTCCCATTAGATCAATATTTGAAAAATTTCTTTTTGATCGAATTTTTTTTTGTAGTTTACAATTATTTTCGTAATTTTACAAATTTCCAAGTTTTTTTGCAAAAAAAAAAATCTAGTAAATTCACGAGAATTCCCTGTAGGTATTATTGCGCCAAAAAAGTTGTAAATGTCCAATTTTATTTGTAAAAAACTTGTAAAATTACAAAAAAGCTCGTAGTTATTATTAGGAATTCTCGTAAAAAAGGAGATAACAAAAAATCTAGTAATATTACGAAACCTCCTTGTAAGTTTTACCTTGTCAAAAAAATTGTAAATTTACAATTTTATTGGTAAAAAGTTGGTAAAATTACAAAGTTATTGGTAAAAAGCTTGTAAAATTAGGAATTCTTGGTTAATAGGAGGTAGCAAAAAATAAAAATAATAGATTTTTCTTGTCACAAGGTTTTTTTTTTGAGTGCGACACAAAAACTTTTCTGTTAACATTTTTTTGCGTTTAAGCTGAATTCACAATGACGGAGTACTCTGTGCCAGAGAGTGGATTTTGTCCCTTTCTCTTACGCACTTACACGTTTTTTTTATCATGTCATCTCTATTTTTAGAGATGGTACTCTGTAGTGCAGAGTACTCCGACATTGTGTCGGAGCCTTTAAAGTAAAAAAATATTTTTTTTTTAAAAAATAGTTTGGAAAATTATTATAAGTTTTGGGATTTTTCCAAGTCCCGAAAAAAAAAAACATTGATGTGCTCTCCGGCAAGTGATGTATCAAGGCTAGAGACATTTCCTCACAAAAGTGACAGGTGTTTTTTATGTGTTATGTTTGTCATTTAGGTCCATGACCGGAACCCCTTTCTGCAGTTATGAGTGAAAATGTATGAACAGGTAGAAATGTTACTCATTTTTGATTTAGTTTTCATTGCTGAAAATTTTTAATTATTTTCGTTCAAATTCATTATTACTCAAAAAGTTTCAGACATTTCGTAGCGTAATTATAGATTCCACCAATCCGAAGTTAATATTTTTACTTGTTTTTTTACATTTACGGATGTCCAACATTAGTTTATACTTAAACAGTTTTACATGTTTTTGTTCTTGTTTTCTTCTATTGTCAGTGACTTGTTGTTATTAATGTCGTCGTCGTTTGTAAATCGATATTATCTAGGTATGTATGTTGCGTTTCTTAACGATTTTCTGTCTGCAAATTAATATTTAAAATATTAAAAAACAATTAAATTTGATATATTAGTATTTTAAAACAAGGACCGTTATTAAAAAATATAAACCATTTGAGTTTGACCTTTTCGAACATAATTAATTGGAAATATTTCTAAAGGGGGGTTCTTTTTTAATATTAGGTATTCTGCTCTCCTAAGAAAGAAAGTCATATCTCCGTTTAAGTATTTTTTAAATATTAAACTTTAACGTTTTTTATTAGTCGCACCTTTAAATTGAAAATATAAAATATCCCTAGTAAAAAAAGAAAAAAAGTTCATGACTAATTCATTTCATTCATGACCATATCCCAAATATGGCGGATACAATTACTTTAATAATTATCTAAGGGTATATTTTATGATCTAGCGGGATAACCTTATATATAATGTGATACGTGAATTGGGTCTATATAATTATATCAGTTGGAGAAAACTGATACGATTAAATATAATTTAAAACCATTATAACTGATCATATATTGCTCCTTATAACGTCATATAAGTTGAATAAAATTATATATAATCATATGCACTTTATATAATGTTATATACAAAAATATGTTCTATATGTAGAGCTATATCTAACCATATATATTTATGTCTTATAGTCTCAATTTATTTTATATTGTATCTGTCCGGATCAAACTGATAAAACCAGATAGACCCATTTTACGTATCATATTATATATAAGACTATCTGCTCAGATCTTGTAGGATAACCGAAGATAATATTTGAAACAATTGTGTCCACCATATTTGGGATCTAATTTGTCACGGCTATACATAACTCTTTTTTACTCGGGATAGTATAAAAATATCAATGTACTATATCGTCTTTGCGCCAACCAAAACCGCTATGTGTTTTTAAAAATTTTTTGAAGAGACTTACAAATCAGCTTTATATGGACCTTTCGCGGTGCATTAGAAAAATATTTCTTTCAGAAATCTATATATATAATTTCCCTATTTGTGTGTTCCTCTTTTTATGTCTATCCAGAGCTTTTTGAAGCGAACTGATGAGCTACAAAGCTGAAAATTGGCATGCATATAGTAAAACACCTGGGGCAGATCCTAACGTAGCCGGATTTTCAATTTTTGGCCTGTGGGCGGAGAAATAAACGGAAAAGTAGGCGTGGCAAAACTCAACTTTTTGACATTTTTGCTTAATTTAAAGCCCCCTAATGACTTAGGAAGCTGAAAACTTCCTAGAATATAGTCCTAACGTTGGCGCATATCACCAAGTAGTCGGATTGAAAATTTTCGCAAAGTGGGCGTAGAATTGAGGAGAAAAGTGGCGTGGCAAAATTGAGATTTTTAAACACTTTTACTTCTTTTGAAGCCTTCAAATGAATTAGGAATCGGAAAATTGCATAGCAATTAGTTCTATCAATGAAGCATATCCTGAAGTAATCGGATTTTAATTTTTTAGACTGTGGAAGGAGAATTAAGAGAAAAATTGGGCGTGGCAAAATTGTGTTTTTTAATATTTCATCTAATTTGAAGACCCCCAATGATTTATGAAGATGAAAATTTACATTTTTGCTTATTTTAAAGTCCTCTAATGACTTAGGAAGCTGAGAATTTCCTAACATATAGTCCTATCGATGAAGCATATCATGAAGTAGTCGGATTTTAAATTTTTTGACTGTCGGCGGAGAATTGAAAGGAAATGGGGAGTGACAAAATTGGGATTTTTTACATTTTAACTTCTTTTGAAGCCACCAAAGGAAGCGGAAAATGCATAGCGTATAGTCCTTACGATGTAGTATATCCTGAAGTAATCGGATTTAAAATTTCTCGACTGTGTACGGACCCCCAATAACTTAGGTAGATGAAAATTCGCATGTATATATTAGGTTTCATGGAGAAGATCAACATGAACCTGGATTTTTGATATCCAGTGTGTGAGTGGAGAACAAAAAAGGCAAATGGGCGTGGTAAATTTATTTCCATCTATTCTATGTATATATAATTTTTTTGCGTTTCTCTTATTTTTTGTGTATCCAGCGCCTTTTGAATCTCATTGATAGACTTAAACGCTGAAAATTGGCATGCATATAGTAAAACACCAGGGAGAGACTCTTACGAAGCCGGATTTTTTGCCGTGGGTGCCGAATTTTTTTTAAACATTTTAGAGTATTTTTAAGATCCGCCCAAATGAATTAGGAAGCTGAAAATCCCTAACATGTAGTCCTAACTATGAAGCATATTCTAAAGTAGCCTAATTTAACATTTTTGGAATGTAGACTGAGAGTTGAGAGGAAAAAAGTTGCAAGGCAATATTGTGTTTTATTTTTTTTTTTTATTTAACTAGCTTTAGAGCCCTAATGACCTAAGCAGCCGAAAATTGGCAAGCATATTGTCCTGATACTGGAGCATATTCTAAAGTAGTCAGACTTAAAATTTTTGAACTGTGGACGGAGAATTAAGAGGGAAAAGGGGCGTGGAAACGAGTATAATACTAACAATGGAGCTTATCCTAAAGTAGTCAGATTTTAAGATTTTGGAATATGGACGGAGAATTAAGAGAAGAAATGGGCGTGGAAAAATTATGTTTTAACATCTTACCTAATTTTGAAGACACCTTATGACCTTGAAAGATGAAAATTTGGATGCATATGGCACGGACTATGGCAAAGATCAACACTGACCTGGATATCCAGTGAAATGGCGGAGATACAAAAAAAAAATCCGTTGTGAATTTTGTTCAGTTTATATAATCTGTAACGTAGCCGGATTATCGGCCTTTGAGACAGGGGGAGTGGCGGAAGACGGCGAAATTAAATTTTTAATCATTTAAACTATTTATGCAACCCCTACACACAGAAAAATAAATTGCCAACTGAATTTTTCAGTTGAAGCAACTCCAAATTTGGTTGTTGCTACTTAAATATGCTGTGACTAACATATTTTATGATTGTTTCAACTAATAGTTAGTTATATCAACGATATTCAGTTGTGACTACCAATATTCAATTGCGACAACCTATATGTGAGTGATTCAACCTGATTTTAGTTACATCAACTGACTTTCAGTTGGCAATTGGCAAATTTGTTTTCTGTGTGTAATGACTAAGGAAGCTGAAAATTGTAAAGCATAAAGTATTGACAATGTTTCTTATCCTTATGAAGTCAACTGTGTACGGAGAATTATAAGGAAAAATTGAAGTGAAAAAAATTGTGCTTTTTAAAAAAATTTATAACCCGAGTAAAAAAAAATTGTATGGTAAAACATGTTATCTTATAAAATTTCATCCGAAAATTGGCCGCGCCAAAGTTATCTCATAACATCTTATAATATATGAAGTTACTGTTTAATATTTGATTGTATGTGATTTCATCCGGAAATTGGCCGCGCCAAAGTTATCCCAAATTATCTATTATCATGATTTTGTATTAAATATGATATAATATGATGTAATTTCATCCGGAAATTGGCCGCGTCAAAGTTATCTTAAAATATCCAATATCATGATTTTATATTAAATTGGATATTATATAATGTAATTTCATCCGAAATTTGGCCTCGCCAAAGTTATCTTATAATATCTGATATCTTGATTTTATAAAAAAAATATTGGATACATTTTTATCCAAAAAATGTTTCTGTTTTTAGATTTATTTTTAGATATAATAATGTCAAACTGAAAATAAATAAAAAAAAAAAAAACTTCGGACGGACGGGGATTAGAACCACAAGTCTTCCGTTTTGTAATCGCAATCTCTACCCTCTAGACCAGCGGACGTTGTTAGCAAATAACAACTTTAAAAGACTTAGTTTTAAATAAATTGATCGTATCTAATTATATCAAATTGATCTAACATATAGTAATATATGATAATATCCAATTAAATATGTTATTCACTTGTATACAATTTTCAAAAAGACTTAGAAAATTTTTGATAAAATTTGCAAAAAAAAAAAAAATTGGAATGACGTACAGCGCTATTAGGGGCTTCCATGGTAGGCTTAAATAATAATTTTAATGTAGCGGTATGCCTTATTTCCAAGTCATAGGCTTCCAAAGTGAAATAAGACTTTGGCTTATAAATTTGAAATTTTTCATGGAACCAGGAAATCAGAATTAGATTTGAGATCGGGTTCCAAAAATTATTGATAACACCGCTCTACAAATCTGAGGTTTTTTGCTGCGTTTTGAGTGAAACCAAAAAAAGTTTATAGGTTTAGGTTTCCCGATTCCAAAACGGTCACTCAAATTTTTCTATCACGTCACAATTTTGAGAAAATCGCGGTTAAAGTGTCAAAAAAGGCCCATTTTGGCCATATTTGAGCTCCTGTAAAATAAGATCCTGACATGCGAATGACTTGATATTAAGCTCATTCGAAAGTGCGTAATTTTCTCTTTAAGATAAAGTCGAAAAATCGTTAGCCACAAGGGCTTTAATCTAAATTTGGTAAAAACACTGTGTAAATAAACTAAATATTTAAAAAATGGAAGGTTTTTTGTTAATGATTTTTTTACCACTTTAGAAAATTAAATTCCAAGAACATTTTATCTTGTCTTATAGAGAAAATCACATACTTTTGAATGAGCTTGATACCAAGTCAATCGCATGTCAGGATCTTACATTATAAGCTTTCAAAAAGGGTCCAAAATGGCCTTTTTCGGCACTTTAACCGCGAATAACTCAAAATCCTGACGTGATAGACATATTTGGGTCGCAGATTTGGAATCAGCGCAACAAACACTACCTAAATCACTTACCAGAATCCAATACGCATTTTCATGTTGAGCTGTGTAATTTAAACCAAATATAGCTATTATTAACTATTTAAATGCATTATAAATTTTTAAAAATGATTGCAAAAATTCAAAAAGTAAAGCAAATGCAATAAAAAGTGTTTTCTATTAAAAAAAAAAATAAAAAAATATATTTTTTTCTGGAATCTAACTCGGGTTCCCAAAAATGAAAGATAATTTTATAATAAATTAAATATAGTTATATATAACTACCCGAGTAAAAATTTTTATATGATGCAATACATAATGATATATAACACAATATATATTTACACGCAATTTAATCCGAATAATGGTGGATGTTTTTGCATTAAAAAAGATCAACTTGTATAAAATATGATTCGATTTCATCCGAGTTTTGACCAGACATTGCCATATTTCATTGGATCCAATTAGATCTAATTGCATAAAAACATAAAAAAAATCTTGGTGTGTTTTGGTTTGGATGAGATACACCACAGGTCAACGATACATTCACCAAACATATAATTTTCTAAAACAAAAAAAAAAATGTTTGGGTACGCTTCGAACCAGATAGGTGATATACATAACCCTAACAAGTAAATGTTTAGGAACATTTTAAAAGTTTCTTATACTTTGCTTAAAAAACTTAGAACATTTTTGGTTAATTGGAAACATTTAATTGAAAACATTTATATATGGAACAGAATAAGCTATATATAATTTTATATTAAATTATATAGAAAAACAAATTTTATATTGGCCCTAATATTATTTCATATATTTATATCAACCGTATACCTTTTAATCCGAATCATGATAAAATTATATATTACAACATATGACTGCATTTAAAAAAATTAGAAAATACCTCACGGGATGTATAATCATATATGATTTATTATGTTTGTATCAAGTTATATATTGTTATATATGTTTATTTTTACTCGGGTATATAACAGCAATATAATTTTTTAAAAATGATTGCAAAAATTCAAAAAAAGAAAAATTTTTAGTTCTAAAAAAAAATAAATGCAATAAAAAAGTGTTTTCTATTTAAAAAAAATAAAAAAAATATATTTTTTTTCTGGAATCGAACTCGGGTTCCCAAAAATTATAGATAATTTTATAATAAATCAAATATAGTTATATATAACTGTATAAAAGAAAAATAGTTTTTTAAAAATGATTGCAAAAATTCCAAAAATGAAAATTTTTTAGTTCTAAAAAAATTAAACGCAATAAAAAAGTGTTTTCTATTTAAAAAAAAATAAAAAAAACTTTTTTTTTCTCGACTGGGCCGGGAATCGAACTCGGGTTCCCAAAAATCATATGTAATCATATATGATACAATAAAAAGTTTTGTATAACCATATATGTTGACACACAAAAATTAATTTTGAAATACTGGCATATATAATTATATATGGCTAGTTGTTTGGTCAAAAAAATATTTTTTATATACATGATTATATCAAAATATATATTCCATTACATATGCGACCATTTATAAATATATATTGAGTTTAGACGAAATTTGCGTATATATAGTACCATACAAACACAGATATGTTATCGTTTAAGACACATATAATTATATCTATAATTTTTGTTGGAATTTTTTTTAGTATGGAACCATATATAGTTTTAAATGGTGTTATATTAGTCATATATAATTATACATAAATTGATACTGGATTTTTTGTTTAGTAAAGTCCTATACATAATTAGATATAAAGTCACGTATAATAATGTATGAAATCGGATTAAGTTTTATGTGCAACGTATGATTACATCTACCATTTATATTAATATATTATGAACAATATAATTAGATATGATTTGATATGACATCATTTAAAAAAATTGGAAAATTTCAAAGTGAGATATAATTTTATACTTTGACTCATATAGTTGTATATGGTTTTATGAAAACATATAAAATAATATACATTTATATAAATTCCTTTTTACTCGGGAATTTTAAAACCCTTCATGACTAAGAAAGATACAAATTGCCATGTATATAGGAGTGACCATGGGACAGATCCACACGATGGATTTTGATATCCGGTTTAAGAACGGAAACGAAATGGGCGTGCTAAATTTAGTTCTAAAATTTTATCAATAAAACCTTTTATAGTCATAAAATTTTTTTTCCAGTTTGGGAAATATAGTGATGTAACTCAATACAGCAATATTAAATTTTTGAAGTACAAACATAATTTTTATAAAGTTTGGTAAAAAATTAGAATTATTAAGAAAAGTGATTTGGTGTTCCGCCTGGCAGGGACAGGCTATTCGACTAGTATTTTAATAATATTGTAATTTTCTATTCTTCTCTATTTCTATTTGAATTTTAAAAACAGCGCAAAAGTACCAAATTTAGCTGTTAGTAAAGTCTCTTCCAGCGGTTTTGGTTTAAAAATTAAAAAAAAAAAAATAGAAAGAATTGTGATCACATCTCGAATTATGACTTAAAAGTTGCGTAATTTAGAGTAGAATTTTCATAGTTTTTTACAAAAAAACGAAAGTTTCGGACTTTTTCAAAAAGTCGATTTTAATTTTTAAACGTCAAAAAATAAGTGATAATTACTTCGAATAATTTTTTCATATTGTTTTTTCTAAAACTACATTTAAATACCAACAAAACTTTGTCCAACTTTTTTTAAAATATCTATTTTTTTTTAATGGTCAAAATTAATTAAAAATTTCAATTTTTAATTTTTTTGAGAAAATCGCCATTTGGAAAAATTTATTACTCAACACCATCTTGGAATAAAAGGCTGAAAATTCGTGTCCAAGTTGCACTTAATAAGTACTAGAACATATCCATAACTGAAATAAATCGAAAGGGGTCGGGTCTAAAAGTGAGTTTTATGGCCTGGAATGCCCCATATATTATATAAACATATGAGGCATTCCACACCAAATGTCCAGCGAAAAAAAACATGTGTACCGTAAACTTCTGAATAGGTTGTATGGATAGCCCTATATGGAACTTAAAAAATTTAATTTTTCAAAACCTGGGCTTTGGAGGCGTGGTCAAATATTGGAAAAATGGTCAAATTTGTGGCGAGTTGCCTGATTAAATATTTATCATATTAAAACGGAATGCACCACAATCTTAAAAATTTGCATTCTTTTACAGTTTTGTGTGGGCTATCTATTAAATTTTTATTTTTTTAATTTTCAGAACCCGTTCTGAAATTTTTCATATTTTAAAAAAGTCAATTTATCAAAAATCCGACCACTTTTTTTTTAATTTTTTTTTAAGTTTAGATGTTTTTCCATCCACACAAAAAAAATCGGAAACACGTTCTTCGTATTTTTCGAGAAAATCGCATTTGAATTTTAAATTTCATAACAATTTTGTAATTTGATTGTATTTTCTTGTTTTAACGTTGGGAATGAGTAATATTAATTGCATAAATATTTCTCATACGCTCTGTTAAAACAAGAAAATACAAGCAAATTACAAAATTGTTATGAAATTTAAAATTCAAATGCGATTTTCTCGAAAAAAAAACGAAGAACGTGTTTCTGAATTTTTTTGTGTGGATGGACAAACATCTAAACTTGAAAAAAAAATTAAAAGAAAAAAGTGGCCGCATTTTTGATAAATTGACTTTAGTAAAAAATGGAAAATTTCAGAACGGGTTCTGAAAATTTTCCAACAAAAAAAAATTTAATCGATAGCCCATACAAAACCATATAAGAATGTAAATTTTTGAGATTGTGGTGCATTCCGTTTTAATGTAATAAATATGTAATCAAGGCAACTCGCCACAAATTTTACCATTTTTCCAATATTTGACCACGCCTCCTAAGCCCAGTTTTTAAAAATTTGAAAAACCAAAAACGCAATTTTCTTAGTTTCATATAGGGCTATCCAAACAACCTATTCAGAAATTTACGGGACACATGTTATTCTGTAGCGGGACATTTGATGTGGAATGCCTCATATGTATATTGTAAAATATAATGTGTTCGATTCGGGAGTACTCTTTCACCATTCACCTAATTTTTAAATATTTGATATTCTTTTGAATTTTAAGATTTTTAAATTTGTTTTCTTGTAACCCAATTAGAAATTTTGTCTTTAAGACAATGTCAGTAATGATTCATCAGGTAGAAGTCAGCAAGTGAATACATTTTACTAAAGACAACTTAACGACATGTCATAATTTTTGTCGGAGCTCCCTAATATCTACAAATGTACTGACTTGTCATATAAGTTGTCTTATCAATTTAGAAAAATCATGTCTTTATATATAGCAAATCCGACCAATCACTAAAAAAAAATTTTTCCGATGTAAAATCGATGTAATTTTGTTTAATCCTTTAAAACTCTTTTAATTTTCTTTGTAATTAAAAAAATTAAATTGAATTGGTTTTAAAACAATAAAAAAAAATAAAAAAAAAATCCGCGACCGGGGATTGAACCGAGACCAAAAATCTACAACACGTAAGCAGTCGAACCTTCTAGACAACTAGGCCAACCACAACTTAAAATTATTTGTAATAAAATATATTTTGAAATCATAATATTTTCAAATTTGTCAAATGGGGCTATTCTAAAATTTTATTATTATAATAAGTGCTATTATTAGCAACCCAGAATTTTATTATAGATACCAAAAATTTCAACTCTAAAAAAAGCTTTATCAACTTTTTGTTGTTCTAAAACAATTTAATTTGAAATTTGAATTTAGACAACAAAATTTTATAAGCACAATAGCTGTATGGGTAGGTTGGTGGTTTTGATATTTTGTTATTTTTGGGGGCATGGGTTCAAATCCCACCCATTTCTAACAAATATTTTTTTTTTTTTTGCAAATTTTTATTTTTTTTTTATTACAAATATTATAATGCAGTTTTTTTAATTTTTAAATTTCGCAATTTTTAAAAGATGCAAAAAAAATTGATTTTTGCATCTTTTTTTTCTGAAATTATTATTATTGTATGGTTTTAACAGGCTATTTCTCTCGCAAAAAAACATTATAATTGTCTTTAGAGGAAAAAAAATAATATTTTTTTTTAACTACACTTTTTTGCATGCAAAAAAAATTGCAATAATTTTTGTAATAATATGTTTCTTATTTTTGACTACAATAATGCGTATTTTGACAAATTGCGAAAAAATACGGAATTTTGACGAAAACAAAATGTTGGTTTCTTGTTATAAATTAAAAAAAATATTGTTATAGATGACAAAATATTGTTATGTACTTTTCAGTCTATAACAAGTTTTGTCATCTACTTATAACAATATTTTTTTCATTTATAACAAGAAACCAACATTTTGTTTTCGTCAAAATTCCGTATTTTTTTCGCAATTTGTCAAAATACGCATTATTGTAGTCAAAAATAAAAAACATATTATTACAAAAATTATTGCAATTTTTTTTGCATGCAAAAAAGTGTAGTTAAAAAAAAAATATTATTTTTTTTCCTCTAAAGACAATTATAATGTTTTTTTTTGCGAGAGAAATAGCCAATTAAAACCATACAATAATAATAATTTCAGAAAAAAAAGATGCAAAAATCAATTTTTTTTGCATCTTTTAAAAATTGCGAAATTTAAAAATTAAAAAAAAACTGCATTATAATATTTGTAATAAAAAAAAAATAAAAAGTGGCAAAAAAAAAATATTTGTTAGAAATCGGTGGGATTTGAACCCATGCCTCCAAAAATAACAAAATATCAAAACCACCCACCTACCCATACAGCTATTGTGCTTATAAAATTTTGTTGTCTAAATTCAAATTTCAAATTAAATTGTTTTAGAACAACAAAAAGTTGATAAAGCTTTTTTTAGAGTTGAAATTTTTGGTATCTATAATAAAATTCTGGGTTGCTAATAATAGCACTTATTATAATAATAAAATTTTAGAATAGCCCCAAAAGACAAAATAAATTGAATATATCGTCACCTTAATTGTAAAGGGCTTCTGCAATATTTTTTTTGTAAATAATTTTTTTTGTTTTGTATAAATAATATTAAAAACAACTAAGATACGCTTAAATAACTCTAACAAAATCTTCTTAAATAGGATGAAACCAAATTCCAATCAATATTTAAAAAAATGTTATATTTGAGGAAGAAAAATTCATATTGTAGCATTTTTCAATTCAGGTGACGAAATATATATAACAGGACAATTCAAATAATAAATTAATTTAAATTTGTTTTTAAATAAACACATTTATTATCAAAGATTGGCTAAAGGGGTAAGGTGCTAGACCAGTGAACAGAAGGTTCTGAGTTCGCGGACCAAGTGAGGCAGATCAAAATAGTAAGTTTTAAAAAATTAAATTTAAGAAATGGACAGATAAAAATAGTAAGTAGTGTAAATTAAAAGACGGGATTAATAAATTTTAAGTTTTTGGACGATCTCAGACGTACCATGTACATGTCATAATGTAGTCAGCACTATTGACTACCTGCATACTTGTCGGCGAGGAATTTTGACAAAATATTTGAAAAAGTCAGGAGGTGTCTTGGGGTTTTTTGTATGGTCAGAGACTTTTCAGTCAGCAGGTACACTGACATTGTCATAAGGAAGTCTTTGAGATGTCTTAACGACATTTCTAATTGGGAAGTATTAAATATATTAACTACAGCTTTAATTGTAACAAGCAAAAGTTTTAAAACTTAAAATTCGAAAGCATATAAAATTTTAAAAACTATGTGAAAGTTAAAAAAGTACTCTGAATTGAGCACAATATAAAGATCAGAAACTCATTCACGGTTCCAAGTCTGTCCTTACCTCAATTTTAGAATTATGTCACTTCTGACTTTCTCTCTTATGACGGCAGTGTTAGGTTGTTGGTTTGTATTTTATAAAAAGAAAAAATGCATCAAAATTAAAAAATAAATAAGTTAACAGGGGCTTTTTGTAGGGGGAGGGGCAAATGACGTTAGGAGAGAGGCACATTGAGGAAATGGACTTTTGTGTCCAATTTTGTCTACAACTCCCAATTCTTAACTAATTTTACTTTTTATTTTTTGTATTTTTGCTAATAAAATTCCACATCGATCTGTCAAGGTGGATTTTTGAAAAGTTTGAGTTAACTTTTGATATTTTTCTACCATCAAATTCATAAAAGTTGAAAGAGGCTAATAAGAGGTTAATAAAACAAATTTTGACATTTTAGTCAATAAGCCCTTTTTCATTGAATTTTTTTGCTACCCGGCTAAAAATGTTGAATATTATAATATATGATATCATATATGAGACCATATACAGTATCATATACAGTATCAAATATGGTCTCATATATGAAAATATTCCAAAATTGGCGCTTATATAAGACACGATCATATATGATCCAATATATGTGATCATATATTGTATCATATATTGGGTCATATATTGTGTCATATATTGGATCATATATTGGATCATATATGATCTTGTTTTCAATTTGTTTTACATTCTTTTTCTCATTTTTTACTTATTTTTTCATCTTAAACTATATGTAATAGATTATTATGTATATATTCACCAGAATTGCAAACGGTGTACATAAGTAAATAAAAAATATTTTTTTATTCATTATGGTGTTTTTCATATATTTCAATGAAAACCTTTAGTTTGATAATTTTGATTTTTTACTTACTCCGTTTGCATTTTTGGTGACCATACAAAATATATAATATAATTTAACTTATACATAGATATTAAAACACATTTTGATAGTAAACAAAAATTTAACATAAAGGATTAAAAGTATCAAGAAGAGAGCAAAGGGCTTATTAAAGGAAGGATGATTTCCTTGTTGTTTTCTTGTTTTATTGTTAATTCAGATTTTCTTCAGACTTAGCGATTTTGTTATGATATAAACCTTATTTTAGCATATTTACAGTCAAAATCTATAAAAAAAAGATATAAAATATTATTATATAAGGTACTAGCAGGCCCGCCCGGAACTTCGCCCCCGGTAATATTAAATACCTGATTAAAGAAGGATCAGGATATGAGTCTCCATTTCTAAAATTCTTCCCAACATAATTTTTATTTAAGTTAATTTTTATCGTTGAAGTCTTTCATAAAAACTATTTAGAATAAACAATAAAATATAAACAGACCGTTTAGCTCGGAAACATGATCGTTTCGGTAAATAATGTTCTTGAAAATTTTCGAGCCCTTATATCGTAATTATTGAAACCCTTTCATTCCCCGTTTCACTCCATTTCGTTCCCCATTCTATTCCATTTCGTTTCCTATTCTATTTGTTCCCCATTTTATTCCATTTTGTTCTGAATTCCAATTAATTTCGTTCCATGTAGGCTTCATTCTTTAAAAAAAAAAAGTTCCACATAACAATAATTTACCCTTATCCCTATTAAAACCTAAATTTCCAGAAGGTACTTTTTCATAATGATTTTTTGGGCTGGAGGATCCAACATTTCAAGTTATTGTGACCTATTTTTCAGGAGATAGAAAAAGTTTCAAAGTTCACTACTTTGCACGTATGTATGTGACCCAGTACAATAGGAATTTCCAAAAAGGACATTTTCAGAATGTTTTGAAATTAGATGAGTAGCTTCGTAGATTTTAAAATTTAACGTCTTTTGACCCAAAGTGATCTTTAAAATGGGCGTGGTCAATGAAACATACCCTAACTCACCCTGAAAGAAAATTCTAAATATTGGTGAAAACATTTTTGAAATCTCATAATAAGTTTCGTACACGCAGAAAAAAAACATGGTTGCGGTGATCATGATTTAAGAGCGTCATATTATGATTGGGAATATGATTGTAACAATAATATTAATATGATTGAAGGCAACAAGGAATGTAAATCATTATATGATTGCAGCAACAATGGCCTAAATGTTATTTAATTATCATAACATGATTTCAGTTTATTATTTTTTGAGATTGAAAAAATATATTATGCTTTAATACCACACGTGTATAGAAATTCTTCACTACTTTTTTTTTTTTTTTGATAAAGTTCACACCAATAATTTATTTTATGTTTTAAAATGTTGTTTTTTTAAATATGAAACCATTTTTATTAATTTTCGTTCAATTTAGTGGCAACCTGCGTTTTACATCAATGATGTGCAATAAACTTATAAAATTTTTCTGAAAAAATTTCATCAACGATAACATTTTTGTCAGCTAACATTGAATGATTGTATAAACCATTAAGTTATTGACAAAATCATACATATTTGCTGCAATCAGAATATATTTGTGACAAAATTAAAATTATTGTCAGCAATTATAACACATTCAGTAAACAAAAAATGCACAAAAAAAAAACACTTTAATATTTTCGATTTGAAGTTTTTATTTAAAATGGAAAGTTGTTTTTTAACCGCACAATAAATAAATTATATAAAGTAGATTTTTATATTTCATTTCCTTCGGCATTGATCCAATATAACTCAAATTGCCTTATATTTTTTAAGAACTAATTGTACGTTGCGTCCTTGCGACTAACTGCTTGCTGGCGAAACACTAAACTGATGAATAAACCTGACAATGTTTGCAAAAATCAATTTTCACTAAGTTGTGATTATCTAATGATTATTATAATCATATTATGTTTCAATTTTTGGTGTGTCGAGAATATAATTAACTATAACATTGTTACAACAACCATATTGTACTTTTGGATGTAGCAATTATTTTTTCATGATTGAAGGGACTACCCAGCAAAACTTAGATTACCAAATAAGGTATAAAATAAGGTATAGGATCTCTTATTTTATACATTGCAGCATTGATGATTTTAACAGGCGATGAGACTCAAAGTAATGCATCCACATTATCACATAGAATACCAGTAAGGTATAAAATAAGTCATAAATTTATAACGAAGAATACGAGTAAGGTGTAAAATATATGATATTTTATAGGTTACGAGAAATGAAATAATATAGCATACCAGAAGATAATATATAAGGTGTTACGAGTAGTGAAAAAGTAATTTTGTATTAAATTTACTCACGTGATTGTAAGTGAGTGTAAGTAGATAAAATATGCTCGTCAGTGTGTGTCGTTAGAAATTTCCTGTCGTGAGCCCATCTCTAGTTTAAACTTATGCATTTTTTTATAAAATAATTATTTTTTATGTTATTGTAATGCATTATGCATCCAATTATAAATAATGCATTATTTCAAACTTTCAAATAATACATAATGTAACCAAATATAAGTCATCCATGATTTAATGTTTAGAAATAATAAATATGAAATACATTTTTTCCAATAATCATGCATTACGTAGCAAATTATTAGTAATGCATTATTTTTCACTTTAAAATAATACGTTGTGGAACAAATGTTTGGTAAGACATCCTAAAATAATGCTACAAATAAGGTATATACATTACCTGGTAATGTGTTATATAATCACTACCCATTACCGAAGTTTTGCTGGGTATTAAATGTCTAAAACAACCATATAAATGTTTAAATACAATTTAAAAAACAACAACTTGATTGCTGCAATCATAACTGGGTTTAGAGATCATAGTATAGTTGCCGTGATCATGTCGCAACCATATTTTTTCTCTGCGTGTATATTTAAAAATTTTACGTAGATGAACCGTAGCCTATGTCTAACCTGATGGACCATTCTTAATATTGGAGAAAACATTTTTTAAATAAGTAGTTCCGGATATTTTGAAATTTTACGTTTTTTGGGCAAAGGTGGGCGTAGAAGTAGGTGTGGGTGATGAGCTAACCCATGTCCACCCTGAAGCACCATTCTTAATATATGTATATTAGTGATAACATTTTTTAAATGGGATGAGTAGGTTGATCATATTTAAATTTTACGTTTTTCTTGCCAAATGTGGGCGTGGTAAATAAAACCTAGAATATTTCCACTCTGAAGGACCAAGTATTGGTGAAAACATTTTGATAATCGGATGAAAATTTTTAAATTTTAGTTTTTTTGCCAAAAAGTGGGCGTATAAGTGGGCGTGGTCGATAAATCCTAGCTTATGTCCACCCTGGAGGAACACTCTAAATATTGGTGAAAACATTTTTGAAATCGGATGAGATGTTTAACAGATATTTAAATTTTAAGTCTTTAGGCCAAAAGTGGGCGTAGAAATGGGCGTGGTCGATGAAACCCAACATATATGCACTATGAGGGACCATTCCAAGCATGTATTAGTGAAAAAAATGTTTAAATCGATTCAGTAGCTGAGGAGATTTTTAAATTTTAAGTTTTTTGGCTAAATGTGGGCGTATAAGTGGGCGTGGTCGATGAAACCTAGCCTAAGTCAACCCTGGAAGAACACTCTAAATATTGCTGAAAACTTTTTTGAAATCGGATGAGTAGTTTCATAGATATTTAAATTTTAAGTTTTTTACCAAAAGTGTGCGTAGATGTGGGCGTGGTCGATGAAACCCAGCATATGTTCACCATGAAGGACAATTCCAAGTATGTATTGGTGAAAAAATTTTTGAAATCGGTTCAGTAGTTTTGGAGATTTTTCAATTTTACGTTTTTTGGCCAAAAGTGGGCGTAGAAGTGGGCGTGGTCAATGAAACCTAGCCTATGTCCATCCTGGAGGAACACTTTAAATGTTGCTGAAAACATTTTTGAAATCGGATAAGTAGTTCCGAAGATTACCCTTTACAAACAAACAAACAAACAAACAAAAAAACAAACATACAAACATTACCTCTTTATAATATTAAGTATATAAGTATAGAAGTATAGATATAGATTTCTAGACATTTTATTGTATTAAATGGCATGTCACAGGCTTAATTCCGTTTGGAATTGTAATAAGTGGTTTACTCGTAAAACGCAAAACGATTATTTTTTTTCGGAATGAAATCACTTTCAAAATTCAAAGTGGGATTGAATTGCATAGAAGTGGATTTTATTTCGAAAAAATATTTTGTTTTACGTTTTTAGAGGAAAACTTTCAAACCACTTCGGAACGGAATTGACTCTGTGACAGGCCCTTAAGTATTACTAACAATAGCATTTGGTGCTGATGGGCTTTAATGATAACACTGATATCATTTAAAGAAACAACCATGTGCCTTTAAATATTGACTTCTTAGGTACATACATGTTAATAGAGTTTATTTTGTTAAGACCATGGGATGCTTAAGACCATCGAATACTTTTTACGGAATTTCAGCTATAAAAATATTAAAAATAATTCCACATTCTTTTTTTATTCCAGCAAAAAATAACTTTCTACTACTAAAAACATTTTTTACTCATAATAAGCAAATGAGTACTTAAAACTTTTATTAAAAGCAATATATTTAGTAGTATGTATATTAACTTACTGGGTTATCTTTGTTAGGATATTTGAAGGAGAGGGATAAATAAACTATTAATACTTACATCATGCCGACAATATTTTCCATGTAGGTAAGGTGACAGTCTTCTTGTGATTGTTAGTAAAAACATTGTCCTTCCCAAATCGTAACTTAACATCAAAACTGATTATACATTCTTTTCATTTCCGACAGTAAGGGATGTCAAAAGCTTGTAGTGTTGAAATCGTAGTGATAACGTTATGGTGGTGCATATGATTTTTCCCCCAAGTTGAGTGAGCTGAACGTTGCTGTAACTCGTAACTCGACCTTCAAACTGCATATATGTTCTTTCCATTTCCAATTTGTTATTGCGACAGTAAGGGATTTCAAAATAGTTTGTAGTGTTGAAATCGTAGTGATAACGTTATGGTGGCGCATATGTTCTCTCTTCCAAGTAGAAGAGCTTTCTTCAACTCGTAACTCGGTATCAAAACTACTTATACGATCTTTTTATTTCCAATTTGATATGGCGACATTAAGGGATTTGTAAAAAGTTTGTAATATTGAAATCGTAGTGATAACATTATGGTGGTGCATATGCACTCTCCTCCAAGTTGCGAGAGCTTAACGTAGCTGCGTAGTTTAATTTTCTTCAACATCAAAGAACTCAATAATATTGTTTTTTCGACATTTTGAATACGAAAATTTCCAGTTCATCTTGTTTTGGAATAAAATGTCCACGCTTATACTTGTTATGACGATGAACTGGAAAAAAATTAAAATATGATTTTAGAATTCTTTATATATGTTAATGAAAACTTACCTTTTCCAACATTTTTCTATGTAAAAGTAATTTTTTAAGCAGAATATTTTGCAAGTAGGACAATAGTTGTTAATCGATGGTAATAAAATATAATTTTATTCGTAAAATTTTTTTTTGTTATTCTGACTCAAATTTGCATACATATATGGTTCCATATATGATATCATATATGGTACATATTTTAAATACGACCTCATATATGGGATCGATTTTTGCATATATGGCCACATATTTGTTTCCTTATATGTCATATATGATCATATAAAGATCAATACATAGCCATATATGAACATACACATTTATTTTTAGCCGGGTACTACATTTAGAAAATTTTGTAGAAAACGTTTTCAATGGATGTTTCTTCAATCTTCACAAAAAGTAGATCAGCATCTTCATGCCCGACTAAACTGATATAGTTTTTCTTATTGTTTGTTTAATTTTTGTTGTGACTTCTTACTTTTTTTACTACACTCAAAATAATTCTACAGTAAAAGTTTTAGTCAGTGATTTTGTACCCAAATCTACTAATAAGTTACTAATTTTAGTATCTTCAAAGTACTAAAATTAGTAATTTTTACTGGTTTTAAATAATATTAGTTAAAAATTTTAGTATTGGTTATCAATTCCTGCACTTTTGGACTAAAATTTTTTGTTGGGTGTAGGACTTCTTTTACATAATTTTTAATGGAAGCTTTTTCATTGGCACTTATTTCATTTCGTAGGTGGAAGTTATTCATTGTAAAACTATAACGGTACTATCATTAGAAAAAGTAATCAAAAATATGTAAACAAACATAATAGTACGTTCAGATTGGCCTCGAAACCCCGTTTAACGAGGTTTCGTGCCAAACCTCATTTGAAAATACATATTTTTCCTCACAAATTGAAACCTTTTTGTAGTGAGGTTTCAACGAAAGTACGATCGAAACCTTATAAATTTCAAAATTTTTCATATTTTTACCACTGTGCGGCAATAAGAAATAGAGAAAATGGGAAAATGCCAAAATTAAAAAAATAAAAAAATCTATTTATTTACAAAATTTCTTGAAAATATTTATTAATTTGGAATAAATAAAAAATAAAACCGTATAAAAAAATAATTTCGGCATTATTTAATTCATTTTAAAGAATTTTTTTTTTGTTCTAGTTTCTGAAAACTAGATAATTGTCATATTTGTTGTGTGTGAACAGTCGAGTTTTAAAATTAAAAATATGAGGTTTCAACGGGGTTTCGAGGTAAGTGTGAATGTGCTATAAAACCCCTTGACTTCAACAACTCCAAATAATAATGCAACCCAACAAACAAAGAAATAAAAGGAAGATTTCCAATCGCATTTCATTGGAGAAAATGGCTATTGTTGCAAAAACTGTGTTCGTATTGTGAATATTAACCGATTTGTTTAGAACCGTGGTTTAAAGTTTTGTATACGGGTATAAACATAACCACTTTTTGGAATATATTTTCAAATTGTCTGCTGGGATTTCTTGTTTATTTTGTTGTTTATAATTTTTTTTTGTTTTGATTTTTTTATTTATTTAAATTTTTATTTTTAAAATTTGAAATTAATAGGTGGACGTTATTGACAACAAATTCTAATAATACTACCTGGTATTATTGTGCCATGGAAGTTATTTAATAGTAGTTGTTACTTTTTTTCTCCATTGGGACTAATTTAATTTTTGGTAGGGTTTATTTCATTGGGAGTTATTTCGTTGAAGTTATTTCATGTGGTACACTAAAAAAAAAAACGTGGGCATTCAATACTAAAAATGTAACTACTGAACTAAATGATCTAGTGTAGGCGTTGGTAGTCAATGCTGAAATTTGTAACTAATATTATTCAAAACCAGTAAAAATTACTAATTTTAGTACTTTGAAGATTAGTATTAAGATTACTGTTAATTAGTAACTTATTAGTAGATTATGGTACCAAATCATTTACTAATACTTTTACTGTAGATTTTTTTTGATTGTAGTTATTTCGTGTCGCCATAATTTGGTCTAAGAAAAGAAGCACCCATAATGTTCAATACAAAACTTCAGAACATAAATTTTGGTTAAAATGGTCCAATAAAAAAAATGTCATCAAAAAACAGAATTGCACAAAAATATGCATATTTTGACGTATTTTTATAATTTAAAGAAAACAAGTAAGAGTGTTAAGTTCGGCTGTGCCGAATACCCTCCAAAACGTTAAAAAATTAAAAAAAAATGGCAGGGGCGTCATTTGTTTGTAGGGGGGGGGGGTGCTCGGCGGAGTCGTAGGGAGACACTTTGTCCCCGCTATAATTGTTTCCAAATTATGTGTTTATGAAATTTACGGTTGAAAAAATACATCTCTATTGTTATTATTAAATATTTTCTATAACCACACCCCAAAAGTGGGGCGGACTGAAAAAAAATCGAGTTTCCTAATTCTCTTGGTCCATGTGCGGGTCTAAGAACACAATATGGCATAAAAATGTTACATTTGTTGAGCAAAAATTAAAAAAAACTCGTGTTTTAAAGAACCGTGTTTTTCAGGGGTTGTTTTAGTTCTTCAAGGGGGAACTTTTTTCCCCCTGTTTCGATTTTGCCCATCTTCGAACTTAACCTTACCAGTAAGATAAGAGATATTCTTGCCAAACTTCATGGGTCTAGTTCTTTTGGACTGCATCATGGTTTCTACAGACGGACGGACATCGCTAGAATGTCTTAGATTGTATCATATCAATAATATATATACTTTAAGGGGGCCCCGACACACGGAATGACAAAGTGAGTATACCCCCATACTGTGGTTGGAGGGTACAAAAATAGCTGAAATTAATGAAAAGCGGTAACTCAGAATACATTTCTTGTGTCTTTCAAAATAGCTTTATTTAATAGATTTGCCTTCCGAGCTTTTATTGTTGTTTAATGTTTATACTAGACATAAATAACAGTTATCTTATTTAAAAAAGCTTCGAGTTTACATTGAGTACTAAAAATCTGTAATGGCAGTTATGTACAGTTAAAAAAGCTTATTCGTCTTAAATAGCTTTTTAGTACATTCTTTACAGCAGGAATAAAAAAAATGCCGTTACAGTTGTATTTTTTTTTTTGTTGTAAAATTCAAACCCCAAAGAAATGGTATGCTAATGCAGCGTTACCAATTACTCTTTAGTATTTTTTTTTTTCCAAAATAGAATTGTAAAGCCCCTATGACACTAGATTTTTTTTGTATTTTATTTTTTCGTAACTGATAGAATGAAACAGCAAAAGAAGTAATGAAAACGACACATAAAATAAACATACAAATTGTGATGATTACTTTAATTTAAATAAAAACCCGCTGAATAAATACTAAAAATCGCCAAAAACAAACAAAAAGTCCATTCATTTAATGAAAAACAGAAAAGTTGGCAACAAAGCGTAAATCCCGAGTAAAAAAGTTTTTATATAGTTGTATATAATTTTATAGACATCATATATGATTATATAGAATTTGATGTGAAAAATGAGTCGATAAAACTATATAAAATTTGATCAATGTTTCTTATATTTTGAAAAAAAAAATTATATAATTTTATGCGAAATTTGGACCCCTATTTTTATATAACAACAGCAAAATTATATAATCAGATATAATTATATACAACTATATCAAATTATATAAAACAATATATAATTTTATAAAGTTATATAAAATTATATCAAGTTTTATATAAATATATAAAATTTTGATATAATTATATATAATTATATATAATTTTATGTAATTTTATATAGTTTTATATAATTTTATATATTTTTATATAATTTTTATATATTTTTATATAATTTTATATATTTTTATATAATTTTATATATTTTTATATAATTATATCTAATTAAATAATTTTCCTCCAGAGTAAAAAAGTTTTTATATAGTTGTATATAATTTTATAAACATCATATATGATTACCCGAGTAAAAAAGATTTGATATAACCATATATGCTAATATATAATTATTTATATTTATATATGGTTATGCATGAACTTTGATATGGACATATAAGTTTATATATAGCATTGTATTTTTCCTTATTTTTTAATATGATAACATACATATTTATTAGAGTTAATTTTAAAAAATAGATTTTTGGATATCATCACTTTTTAGAAGGTTTTTGTATCAATAAAAATAATGGCGTATTTTTTTGTTTTAAATTCCAACTCCTTCCCGTGCCTATAGGCGACTCAAATCGCGGAATTTGGGTCCCATTTCACATACAACAAAAACTGCTAAATATATGTCAAATCTGACTTCACTATTCGATTCTACAGGAAAACTTAGGCCCATAACCTTTTTTTTAGTTTTTGGAATGCACCAGAATGCATGATTAGAGTGGTCCAAAAAACTAATTTAAAAAAAAAAAATTTAAAATATTTTTTTTGTTAATATACAATGAAAAAATACTTACATATGAGAAAAATCGTCCAAAAATTTTAATTTTGTTGTTACCCGTTCAAAAGTTATTAAAGTTTAAAAATTTAATTTTTTAGTGAATACAAAATAATTTATTAGTTTTGTTATTTCTATTTAACAACAATAATTCTAATCAATTATATTCCTTTCAATAGCAGATAAAGCTAAACAATTTAAATTATCTTTATTTTTAACTAAACACGAGTTGTTCAGGCGCGAAATTTTACCACCAAACAACTTGTTGGTAAAATTTCGCGCCTGAACAACTCGTGTTTAGTTAAAAATAAAGATAATTTAAATTGTTTACCTTTATATGCTGTCGACAGGAATAGAATTAATTAGAATTGCTGTTAAATAGAAATTACAAAACCAATAAATTATTTTGTATTTACTAAAAAATTAAATTTTTAAACTTTAATAACTTATGAACGGGTAACTACAAAATTAAAATTTTTGGACCATTTTTCTCAGATGTAAGTATTTTTTCATTGTATATTAACAAAAAAAAAATTTAATTTTTTTTTAAAAAAATTATTTTTTTGGACCACTCTAATTATGCATTCTGGTGCATTCTTAAAACTAGAAAAAAGCTTATGGGCCTAAGTTTTCCCGTAGAATCGAATACTGAAGTCAGATTTGACATACATTTAGCCGTTTTTGTTGTATGTGAAAAGGGACCCAAAATCCGCGATTTGAGTCGCCTATAGGCACGGGAAGGAGTTGGAATTTATTTAAAAAAAGTACGCCATTATTTTTATTGATACAAAAACCTTCTAAAAAGTGATAATATCCAGAAATCAGAATCAAAAAAAATTTTGAAAACGAACTCTAATATTTATATCTATTTATATACCGATCTATATGAAATTAGATATGACATATAAGTTCGGAAATTTTTAGATATGGCAGATAAAAAGATATATGATTTTATTTATAATTATATCCCGAAAAAAAATTTAAAATTTTCCAAGTCCCGTACAATTAAAAAAAAAAAAAATAAAAAATGTTCAAGTCTTAAAAATTTTATAAAAATTTTCTAAAGTCCCGGACATAAAATTTTTTTGGCAATTTTTTTTGGAGTAAAAAAATCATTGAAAATGTTTTTAGGAGAAATTTTATTCATTTGAAAAATTTTTAAGTTCCGAAAAAATGTTTTTAAATTTTCTAAGACACAAACATTTTTTGGAATTTTTAAATCCCTTAAAAATTGTTTTAGAAAAAAATTTTACAAATTTTTAATAAATTGCTAAGTCGCGAAAAAAATTCCGAAGAATATAATAAAAAATCTTCTAATTGATAATGTATCCAATCTGATAAAATAATTTCTAATTTCACGTTTAAAATTTCAAAAAATTTTACCAGATTTCATCTAATTATATAAAAATTTATCTAATTTTAACAGATAAGATATGATTTAATACAATTAGATAGACCCATTTTTGGGATCAAACTTAATCAAATTTGATATTATTTTATCAAAAATAATAGAATTTGATATAATCGTATAATATTCGATCCGCCAATTTTCGGATCAAAATTAATATGGATTTACATAAAAGCATATCTGTTCATATATAATTAAATATTGCGTCATATAACTTTTTTTTACTCGGGTACCCGAGTAAAAAAGATCTGATATAATCATGTATGCTATTATATAATTATTTATGTTTATATATGGTTATGCATGAACCTTGATATGGACATACAAGTTTATATATAGCATTGTATTTTTCCTTATTTTTTAATACCCCCCGAGTAAAAAAAAGTTATATGACGCAATATTTAATTTTATATGAACAGATATGCTTTTATGTAAATCCATATTAATTTTGATCCGAAAATTGGCGGATCAAATACTATACGAATATATCAAATTCTATTATTTTTGATAAAATAATATCAAATTTGATTAGGTTTGATCCCAAAAATGGGTCTATCTAATTGAATTAAATCATATCTTATCTGTTAAAATTGGATAAATTTTTATATAATTGGATGAAATCTGGTAAAATTTTTTGGAATTTTGAACGTAAAATTAGAAATTATTTTATCAGATTGGATACATTATCAATTAGAAGAGTTTTTATTGCATTCTTCGGAATTTTTTTATTAAAAATTTGTCAATTTTGTTTTCAAAAATCATTCCAAAAAATGTTTGTGTCTTAGAAAATTTAAAAACATTTTTTCGGAACTTAAAAATTTTTTAAAAACATAAAATTTCTCCTAAAAACATTTTCAATAATTTTTTTACTTCAAAAAAAAAATTGCCAAAAAAAATTTTGTGTGTGGGAATTAGAAAATTTTGAAATTTTATTTCGGGATATAATTATAAATAAAATCATATATTTTTTTATCTGCCATATCTAAAAATTCCCGATCATATAAGTCATATCTAATTTCATATAGATCAGTATATAAATATATATGAATATGTATGTTATCATATTAAAAAATAAGGAAAAATACAATGCTATATATAAACTTATATGTGCATATCAAAGTTCATGCATAACCATATATAAATTTAAATAATTATATATTAGCATATATGATTATATCATATCTTTTTTACTCGGGCCGAGTAAAAAAGTTCCTATATAGTTGTATATAATTTTATAAACATTATATATGATTACCCGAGTAAAAAAGAACTGATATAATCATATATGCTATTATATAATTATTTATATTTATATATGGTTATGCATGAACTTTGATATGGACATATAAGTTTATATATAGCATTGTATTTTTCTTATTTTTTAATATGATAACATACATATTCATATCTATTTACATACCGATCTATATGAAATTAGATATGACATATAAGGTCGGGAATTTTTAGATATGACAGATAAAAAGATATATGATTTTATTTATAATTATATCCCGAAAAAAATTTTCAAAATTTTCTAAGTCCCGGACAATTAAAAAAAAATTAAAAAAATTTCAAGTCCTAAAAAATTTTATGAAAATTTTACAAAGTTCTGGACACAAAATTTTTTTGCCAATTTTTTTTTGAGTAAAAAAATCATTAAAAATGTTTTTAGGAAAAATTTTGTTTTTTTTGAAAAATTTTTAAGTTCCGAAAAAAAGTTTTTAAATTTTCTAAGCCACAAACATTTTTTAGAATTTTAAATCACTTATAAATGATATTAGAAAAAAAAATTTACAAATTTTTAATAATTTGCTAAGTCCCGAAAAAATTCCGAAGAATGCAATAAAAACTCTTCTAATTGATAATGTATCCAATCTGATAAAATAATTTCTAATTTCAAAAAAATTCTACTAGATTTCATCCAATTATATAAAAATTTATCCAATTTTAACAGATAAGATATGATTTAATACAATTAGATAGACCCATTTTTGGGATCAAACTTAATCAAATTTGATATTATTTTATCAAAAATAATAGAATTTGATATAATCGTATAGTATTTGATCCACCAATTTTCGGATCAAAATTAATATGGATATGGATAAAAGCATATCTGTTCATATAAAATTAAATATTGCGTCATATAACTTTTTTTTACTCGGGTAAATAGAATTATATAGAATTTGATGCGAAAAATGAGTCGATAAAACCATATAAAATTTTATCAATGTTACTTATGTTTTGATAAATTTTTTATATAATTTTATGCGAAATTTGGACCCCTATTTTTATATAACAACAGCAAATTTATATAATCAGATATAATTATGTACAACTATATCAAATTATATAAAACAATATATAATTTTATAAAGTTATATAAAATTATATTAAGTTTTATATAAATCATAAAATTTTGTTTTAATTTTATAAAATTATATATAATTTTATGTAACTTTATATAGTTTTATAAAGTTTTATACAATTTTATATATTTTTTATATAATTACATCTGATTATATAATTTTGCTATTATTATATAAAAATAGGGGTCCAAATTTCGCATAAAATTATATAAAAAATTTATCAAAATATAAGAAATATTGATCAAATTTTATATAGTTTTATCGACTCATTTTTCGCATCAAATTCTATATAACTCTATTTAATCATATATGATGTTTATAAAATTATATACAACTATATAGGAACTTTTTTACTCGGGTATGATAACATACATATTCCTATCTATGTATATACCGATCTATATGAAACTAGATATGACATATAAGGTCGGGAATCTTTAGATATGACAGATAAAAAGATATGATTTTATTTATAATTATATCCCGAAAAAATTTTTCAAAATTTTCTAAGTCCCGGACAATTAAAAAAATTTCAAGTCCTAAAAAATTTTATGAAAATTTTCCAAAGTCCCTGACACAAAATTTTTTTGGCAATTTTTTTTGGAGTAAAAAAATCATTGAAAATGTTTTTAGGAAAAATTTTATTTTTTTTTGAAAAATTTTTAAGTTCCAAAAAAATGTTTTTAAATTTTCTAAGCCACAAACATTTTTTGGAATTTTAAATCACTTATAAATGATATTAGAAAAAAAAATTTAAAATTTTTAATAATTTGCTAAGTCCCGAAAAAATTCCGAAGAATGCAATAAAAACTCTTCTAATTGATAATGTATCCAATCTGATAAAATAATTTATAATTTCAAAAAAATTCTACTAGATTTCATCCAATTATATAAAAATTTATCCAATTTTAACAGATAAGATATGATTTAATACAATTAAATAGACCCATTTTTGGGATCAAACTGAATCAAATTTGATATTATTTTATCAAAAATAATAGAATTTGATATAATCGTATAATATTCGATACGCCAATTTTCGGATCAAAATTAATATGGATTTACATAAAAGCATATCTGTTCATATATAATTAAATATTGCGTCACATAACTTTTTTTTATTCGGGTACCCGAGTAAAAAAGATCTGCTATAATCATATATGCTATTATATAATTATTTATATTTATATATGGTTATGCATGAACTTTGATATGGACATATAAGTTTATATATAGCATTGTATTTTTCCTTATTTTTTAATATGATAACCAGGGAAACCAAAAATATGCTCTAAAAAACACGTTTTATGCGCTTAAAAAATGCCCTTAAAAACGGAAAATATGCTCTAAAAACAACAAAAATATGCTCTTAAAAAAATGATGTCCCCTTTTTTGCGGTGTTTTTTTGAATTTGTTAGAGAATAGACCTTTCATATACCGTAATGTGCGGTAGTTAGAGGGTTAAATATGTTCTACAAAAATATTTGCCTTAATATTTTCTACCAAGTTGCTGAATCTAAAGAAAACATAGTTTCATATACCGATATGAAGCAAAAGCAGGCCAAAGAGGAATCAATCGTCACAATTCCGTAATTGTTGAAAAAAAAAAACATTCTTGTTGGATAAAAAATTAAAAAATAAATGTTTTCATAAAAAAAATTGGAAAAGAATGCTTTAAAAATTTAAAAAAAAAATGCTCTAAAAATGTAAAAAATGCTCTAAAAAGTGAAAAAATGCTCTAAAAATGTAAAATATGCTCTAAAAATATGCTCTTATGCTAAAATATGCTCTTAAACCTAAAATATGCAAAAATATGCTCTTAAGGCCAAAATATGCAAAAATATGCTCTAATAAATCGATGCCAGATTTCTTAAAAACTTCTGAAACGGATAAATACCTTACCGATTTATCAATAAAATGCACAGGAAAAAACATGATACAGCATATTTTTGGTTTCCCTGATGATAACATACATATTCGTATCTATTTATATACCGATCTATATGAAATTAGATATGACACATAAGGGCGGGAATTTTTAGATATGGCAGATAAAAAGATATATGATTTTATTAATAATTATATCCCGAAAAAAAATTTTCAAAATTTTCTAAGTCCCGGGCAATTAAAAAAAAATAAAAGATTTTCAAGTCCTAAAAAAATTTATGACAATTTTCCAAAGTCCCGGACACAATTTTTTTTTTGGCAATTTATTTTGGAGTAAAAAAATCATTGAAAATATTTTTAGGAGAAATTTTATTTTTTTTGAAAAATTTTTAAGTTCCGGAAAAATGTTTTTAAATGTTCTAAGACACAAAAATTTTTTGGAATTTTTAAATCCCTTAAAAATGATTTTAGAAAAAAAAATGATAAATTTTCAATAATTTGCTAAGTCCCGAAAAAATTCCAAAGAATGCAATAAAAAATATTCTAATTGATGATGTATTCAATCTGATAAAATAATTTCTAATTTCACTTTTAAAATTAACAAAAATTTTACCAAATTTCATCTTTTTATATAAATATTTATCTAATTTTAACATATAAGATATTTTTTAATACAATTATATAGACCCATTTTTGGGATCAAACTTAATCAAATTTGATATTATTTTATCAAAAATAATAGAATTTGATATAATCGTATAATATCCCGAGTAAAAAAATTGATATGGCACAATATATAATTTAATATGGGTTCGTGTATATTTTGATATAATCTTATACGAAAAATGGTTTCATAAGATTTGATCGAATAATATCTAATAATATCAGTTTATATAACTTTATTTCGACTTTGATACGAGTTTTGGTCTAATCCAATGATATAAAATTATATCCAATTATATTAAAATTTATACAATTCTATAAATCGGATGTTTTTATACCCTCCAACTACAGTATGGGGGTATACTCACTTTGTCATTCCGTGTGTAACGCATCGAAATATCGGTCGGGGACCCCATAAAGTATATATATTATTGATCAGTGATCGATTCTAAGACATTCTAGCGATGTCCGTCCGTCCGTCCGTCCGTCTGTCTGTCCGTCCGTACGTCTGTAGTTAACACGATGCAGTCCAAAATAAAAGAGCTAGATCCCTCAAGTTTGGCACAAATATGTCTTGTGTTCCTAGGCAGGTTAAGTTCGGAAATTGGCCAAATCGGACCAGGGGGAAAAAAGTTCCCCCTTGAAGAACTAAACCAACCTCTAAAAAAATACACTTTTTTACATGTTTTTTTGTATTTTTGTTAAGTAAATGAAACATTTGGTATATTTATCGCGATGGGAAGGTGCTCACAACGTCCCCCACTGACCTTATCAACCCCCCCCCCAAAAAAAAAAGATACGCCCCTGACAAATTTTTGTTTTAATTTTTTTTTACATTTTGGAGGGTATAAAAGATTCGCCACAGCCGAATTTAACACTCTCACTTGTTTTTTTTAGTTTTAAATAAAAAGTTGAAAAATTAAAATAATAAAAATAAGTTGTTCTTTGAAAAAAACTTAGAAAAATTTCAAAAAATGGAGTCGTGTTAAATTTTATATAAAACACTTAGAAATTTTCAAAAAAATTTGTCCTTGGAAAAAACTTAGAAAAATTTGAAAAAATGGAGTTATATAAAATTTTATATAAAACACTTAGAAAATATTTGCGATAAAAAAAATTTCCTTGAAAAAAACTTAGAAAAATTTAAAAAATGGAGTCATATAAAATTTTATATAAAACACTTAGAAAATTTTCGTGATAAAAAAGTTGTGCTTGGAAAAAACTCAGAAAAATAAAAAAATATGGTGTCATATAAAATTTTATATATGTAAAACACTTTAAAAATGTTCGCGATAAAAACATATGCTTGGAAAAAACTTAGAAAAATGAAAAAATAATGGAGGCATATAAAATTTTATATATAACACATAGAAATTTGGAATTATACATGGGACCAGATGTTACAACATATAGTTATGTATGGCGATATCTTAAAATAATCGCACATCAAAATTTATTATATAAATTTATCTGGCAATACATAGTGTCATACATGATCATATATGAAATAATATGACTATATAAAAGTATATAAGATCATATTAAATTATTTTTACTCGGGATTCGATCCGCCAATTTTCGGATCAAAATTAATATGGATTTACATAAAAGCATATCTGTTCATATATAATTAAATATTGCGTCATATAACTTTTTTTTACTCGCCCGAGTAAATATAATCATATATGCTATTATATAATTATTAATATTTATATATGGTTATGCATGAACTTTGATATGGACATATTAGTTTATATATATCATTGTATTTGTCCTTATTTTTTAATATGATAACATACATACTCATATCAATTTATATACCGATCTATATGAAATTAGATATGACATATAAGGTCGGGAATTTTTGGATATGGCAGATAAAAATATATATGATTTTATTTATAATTATATTCCGAAAAAAATTTTCAAAATTTTCTAAGTCCCGGACAATTTAAAAAAATTAAAAAATTTTTAAGTCATGACTTTTTTAATTTTTTGCATAAAAAATTTTATGAAAATTTTCCAAAGTCCCGGACACAAAATTTTTTTGGCAATTTGTTTTTAGTAAAAAAATCATTGAAAATGTTTTTAGGAGAAATTTTATGTTTTTGAAAAATTTTTAAGTTCCGAAAAAATGTTTTAAAATTTTCTAAGACACAAACATTTTTTGGAATTTTTAAATTCCGTAAAAATGATTTTAGAAAACGAAATTGACAAATTTTTAGTAAAAAAAATTCCGAAGAATGCAATAAAAACTCTTCAAATTGGTAATGTATCCAATCTGATAAAATAATTTCTAATTTCACGTTTAAAATTCCAAAAAATTTTACCAGATTTCATCTAATTAAATAAAAATTTTTCTAATTTTAACAGATAAGATATGATTTAATAGAATTAGATAGACCCATTTTTGGGATCAAACTTAATCAAATTTGATATTATTTTATCAAAAATAATAGAATTTGATATAATCGTATAATATTCGATCCGCCAATTTTCGGATCAAAATTAATATGGATTCCCGAGTAAAAAAAAGTTATATGACGCAATATTTAATTATATATGAACAGATATGCTTTTATGTAAATCCATATTAATTTTGATCCGAAAATTGGCGGATCGAATATTATACGATTATATCAAATTCTATTATTTTTGATAAAATAATATCAAATTTGATTAAGTTTGATCCCAAAAATGGGTCTATCTAATTCTATTAAATCATATCTTATCTGTTAAAATTAGATAAATTTTTATATAATTGGATGAAATCTGGTAAAATTTTTTGGAATTTTAAACGTGAAATTAGAAATTATTTTATCAGATTAAATACATTATCAATTAGAAAAGTTTTCTTTGCATTCTTCGGAATTTTTTCGTGACTCAGCAAATTATTAAAAATTAATTTTTTTCTAAAATCATTTATAAGGGATTTAAATTTTCCAAAAAATGTTCGAGTCTTAGAAAATTTAAAAACATTTTTTTCGGAATTCAAAAACTTTTCAAAAAAATTTAATTTCTCATAAAAACATTTTTAATGATTTTTTTACGCCAAAAAAATTGCCAAAAAAATTTTGTGTCCGGGACCTTGGAAAATTTTCATAAAATTTTTTTAGACTTGATTTTTTTTTTATTGTCCGGGACCTAGAAAATCTTAAAAAATTTTTTTCGGGATATTATTATAAATAAAATCATATATCTTTTTATCTGACATATCTAAAAACTCCCGACCTTATATGTCATATCAAATTTCATATAGATCAGTATATAAATAGATATGAATATGTATGCTATCCCGAGTAAAAAAGATTATATATAATTTTACTTATTTTTATATAAACATATATTATTTGATAAATTTATACGTAAATTGTTTTGCTATCATATAAGATTATATATATTTGCACTTCGTATTTTTTTCTTATATAAAATTATATAAAAGAAAATGTTAAGTTATACATAATAACATATGATTAAAGTTAGTTTATATAATTTACATATGAAATATAAAATTCTGTCTGTTTTTTTTATATAATTTAATATAACAAAATATTTGAAGACATTTTATATAAAACTTTATGCAACTTTTTTCTGAATCATATGTAATCTTATATGAGTAAAATTAAAAAAAAATCTAAGTCCTTTATATATAATTTGATATAACTTTTGAAAAATTTTCTAAGTCCAGATTTTTTTTTTTTTTTAAGTTCCAAACCTAAACCTTAAACATTTGTTTTAAAAATTTTATATGTTATTATATATAATGCAAAATTTATGAAAAAAAATCTAAGTTCTTTATATATAATTTAATATAATTTTTTTTTGGGTTTTTTTTTGGATTTTTTTTTATTTAATTATATATAATTGCATAAATTTTTCTAAAAAAGGGGCCAATTTTCGCATCAAATCATATAAAATTATATTAAAATCACATCAAATTATATCAAATTTAATGCAACTTTATATGGTTTTATCGACTCATTTTTCGCATCAAATTCTATATGAATATATATGATGTCTTTATATACCCGAGTAAAAAAGATCATATATATTCACATAAAATTATATAAAGCCATCATATATAATCATATATAGTTTAATGCGAAAAATGAGTCGATAAAACGATATAAAAACTTATCAAATTTGATCAAATCTGATCAAATTTGATATAATTTTAATATAATTTTATATAGTTATATGCGAAAATTGGACCCTTTTTTGTATAAAATTGATGCAATTATATATAATTAAATATATTTATATATAAGAAAAAAATGTTTTCCCCCAAAACGCAAAAAATTGACAAAAAAATTTGTTTCCAGGACTTAAAAATTTTCAAAAATATTTTTAGGACTTCGAAAATTTTCAAAAAAAAAAAAAAAACATCTGGACTTAGAAAATTTTTTGTATTTTTTTTTTTTTTCAATTTTGCATCAGTCGTAAAATTTTGGGACTTAGAAAATATAATTTTTTTTGGACTTAGAAAAATTATCAAAAGTTATATTAAATTATATGTAAAGGACTTACAATTAGATTTTTTTTTTTAAATTTTACTCATATAAGATAACATATAATTTAAAAACAGTTGCATAAAGTTTTATATAAAATTTCTTCAAATATTTTGTTTTATCAAATTATATAAAAAAGAAGACAGAATTTTAAAGTTCATATGTAATTATATAAACGAACTTTAAATCATATGTTATTATATAAAAGTCAATATTTTCTGTTATATAATTTTATATAAGAAACAAATTAGAAGTGCAAATATATAAAATCACATATGATGCAACAAAAAATACATATAGTTTTACAAAATAATATATGTATATATAAAACTATATATAATTATATATGATCTTTTTTACTCGGGTAATTAAATATAAACATATATAATCTTTTTTACTCGGGATCATATTAAAAAACAAGGGAAAATACAATGCTATATATAAACTTGTATGTCCATATCAAAGTTCATGCATAACCATATATAAATATAAATAACTATATAATAGCATATATGATTATATCAGATCTTTTTTACTCGGGTTTACATAAAAGCATATCTGTTCATATAAAATTAAATATTGCGTCATATAACTTTTTTTTACTCGGGCGGGTATAATCATATATGATGTTTATAAAATTATATACAACTATATAAAAACTTGTTTACTCTGGAGGAAAATTATTTAATTAGTTATAAATATATAAAAATATATAAAATTATATAAAAAAATATATAAGATTATATAAAAATATATAAAATTATATAAAACTATATAAAATTACATAAAATTATATATAATTATATATAATTATATATGTATATCAAAATTTTATGTATTTATATAAAACTTGACATAATTTTATATAACTTTATAAAATTATATATTCCCGAGTAAAAAAAAAACTTTTAAGATCTAATTTGATCTCAAAATTGGCTGTATCAAGTTGGATCAAATTATTATCTAATTGTATTATTTTAGATACACAAATATAAAAAATTATATACCCGAGTAAAAAAGTTCCTATATAGTTGTATATAATTTTATAAACATCATATATGATTAAATAGAATTATATAGAATTTGATGCGAAAAATGAGTCGATAAAACTATATAAAATTTGATCAATGTTTTATATATTTTGATAAATTTTTTATATAATTTTATACGAAATTTGGACCCCTATTTTTATATAATAATAGCAAAATTATATAATTAGATATAATTATATAAAAATATATAAAATTGTATAAAACTGTATAAAACTATATAAAGTTACATAAAATTATATCAAGTTTTATATAAATCATAAAATTTTGTTTTAATTATATATAATTATATATAATTGTATATAACTTTATATAGTTTTATACAGTTTTATACAATTTTATATTTTTTTTTCAATATGATGAAACATGTCATCCAAATTGAAAAAACAAGTGATGACACATTTCATCATGTCATCAAAAAGTATCATCAATATGCCTTTCAAATGCTTTTTGTAAATAATTAAATTAATATTAAAATAAATAAAAATATTAAATAAATATATTAAAAAAATATTAGAAAAAAAAAAAACAATAAAAAAAAAATTAAAAAAAATCCTGCCCCGACTGGTACTTGAACCCACGATCCATAAGTTGCAGTGTTTATTGTCGACGCCTTAGCTAGTTCAGCCAACTATAGATACAAATCTCGCACCACTACTTAGTTAGATAACGTTTTCTAATACGTAAATGTGAAGACTCAACATTTTTCGTTATATACAATGTATAATATGTATATATTAGAGTGTCCCTTATTTTGGAAATGTCGGAAATGTTGAGACGGTACCCCCTCATTTTTTTCCTTTTGACTAAAAAATAACTCAGGAAAAATTTTACGCCCCTACGACCACGCCTTCCCTACGCGACGGGGCCGTAAAGAGCGGGGCCTTAAAAATAGTTTTTCCATACAAAAAAAAAAAAATTTTTTTTGATTTTAAATTTTTTTGTTATTAATTATAATATTACTTGGTTAGCTTATTCACGACAAAAAAATTTTCGAAAAAAATATTAGAGCTTTTGGGGTCCTACAGTAAAAATATTTTTTTTTAGTTTTAAAAATAAAATTTTTTTTTAGTTTTGACAAGCAACCGTTTTAGTTGAATTGTTGCTTTTAATGATATATTTTCATAAAAAAATATTATTCCTATCTGTGACATCTTTATCGTGATCTAAAAAAGGGTAAAAAATGCATTTTTGATGTTTTTCGATACACGATCAAGATGTCACAGATATGAATAATATTTTTTTATGAATATATATCATTAAAAGCAACATTACAACTAAAACCGTTGCTTGTCAAAACTAAAAAAAAAAAATTTTAAAAAATTTTTACTGAAGGACCCCAAAAGCTCTAAATTTTTTCGAAAAATTTTTTAGAACTGAAAGCCTCATCCCACCAAATTCAAATTTTTTGTCGTGAATAAGCTAACCAAGTAATATTATAATTAATAACAAAAAAATTTAAAATAAAAAAAAAATTGTTTGCTTTGTATGGAAAAATGATTTTTAAGGCGTAAAATTTTTCCTGAGTTATTTTTTAGTCAAAAGGAAAAAAATGAGGGGGTACCGTCTCAACATTTCCAACATTTCCAAAATAAGGGACACTCTAGTATATATACATGTTTTAAAACGTTTGTTTATGGGAATTTGTAAAGACTCAAACATTTTATGTATGTACAATATCCCTCTCTTTCCCACTCACTGCTTTTAGCAAAGCATAGTTGCACATAAACTTTTAGCGTTATTATTAGCACACAACAAACAAAACGGCTTTTTATTGGTATTATGTATTGTCATGCTGTAGGTCAGTGGCTAGAGGCTAAGCCCAATAAACAAGAGGTCCGGCGTTCTAATCTTGGTGGATACGAAAAAAAGATGTACGTTTTTAAAAATTAGAAAATAACAAACAATTGTAAGTTAATAAAAATAAATTAAATAAAATCAAATAACAAAAAAAAAATTTATTTGTTTTCTTATTTTTCAAATAAAAAATGTTATTGGAGACACCGCTTCATCATATTGATGAAAAGTTACATTGGACGAAAAATGATGTAACATTTCATCATATTGATGTTACTTTTGATCAATATGAAGAAGCTTTTTCTTTGAGTGTAGTTTTATCGACTCATTTTTCGCATCAAATTCCATATAATCATATATGATGTTTACAAAATTATATACAACTATATAAAAACTTTTTAACTCGAGATGTCAAAAAAATATGAACAGCTACATATTTAAACAGCTACATACTACTATATTTTTCCAACAAGGGAAGTACCTCAACTCTTACGAACCGATTTCCATTAAACTTAAAATATAAATAAATGAGACAATTCTGAGAGTGGGGTGTCTCGGCTAATCGGCCATATCGGGGATTTAGAGGTTCAAAAAATGAGTCAAAAATTGGCGAAAAAAATCGTCTTTTGGATTTTTAAGCCATTTGTTTTTAAGAAACTATCTGATGTTTTTATATGAGAAGAATGTTTTTATTGCCCATCTAACGGTGGCATAACTTTGTAAAAATTCGGCTTCGCGAAATATTTTTTCATGAAAATGTGTAAATTTTGGGAGGTATTTATGTAAAGACATAGACCTACTATGTCCATATAAATACGAAATAATTTCTATTAAATTTAAATCGACACGTATTTTTGCTCTAGATGATATTCCTATTAGTTCGGCAAATTTTCCTTAAGGTCTACATTGTTTCATAATGGGACAACAAAATTTTAAAACACTGATATTGCCGATAATCTGAAACACCTTAACCTTAAAACTCCAGCTTTTCCATCTGTGCCAATAGGTCATTGTCAATACTTAGCAAATTTAACGTAATTCCCGTTAAGTTTATTTATATATTTATGAAGACCAACCATATCATACTCCACTGTCCAACCACGGACCCATTGGACCCACATGTGTGGGTATAGCGAATTTTCCTTTTCTCAGGTTCGGAATAGTTGCCTCTTTAGGTCAATGGAGGGTATAAAAGATTCGGCACAGCCGAATGTAACACTCTCACTTGTTTTTTATTTCTTTATTTGCAAAAAAGAAAATTGCACCGCTCAACAAGCTTTTTCCGGTTTGAATTGTGATGGTCAATTTAAATAGTCTTGATCCAAATCACTTGATTCCAAATCTGTTCTCACAATTTTTCTGTCACTTCTAGAGTTTTAGTTATTCAAGTTTGGAAATGCAAAAAAGGCGATTTTTGCATTATTTGAAAGCCTACACAGCAGCCATTCAGCGAAATACAAATCTGGTATAAGGCGCAATAGAAGAATTTGACTACGGTATCAAACACAGGAATTTTTTTTAAATTATTGCGTTTGGTCAGGTTACACTTGATTTTTAAAATGATACTGTTAAAATTAATATTTTTGTAAAACTCACCTTAGTTTTTTGATATTTTTACAAAAAAACTAAAAAAAATAAATATTTTTTTCGCAGACTCAAATTTTTAAAATTAAAAAAAAATAACGAAAATAAAAATGTAACAATTAAATGTAACTAATAACAAAAATTTAAATTAAGTAAAACAAATACACACTCAATAAAAAAGTGAACTAAAAACTGGGAAAATTAACTAAAGTTTGAGACAAATAGGAAATAATATGGCTCCAAAGATTTTTTTCATTCGCTATATTTTTCATATTTTTTTTTTTTAAAAATAGGGAAAACAATTTTAACAAAAAAATAGAAAAATTCTGAAAAGTTTTAACTAAATTTTAAGAAGTTTATACAAAATTTTTTAACTAAATTCTAAGAAAATGTATATGAGGCATTCCACACCAAATGTCCCGCTACCGAAAAACAATTTAAACAAAAAAATAGAAAAATTCTGAAAAGTTTTAACTAAATTTTAAGAAGTTTATAAATTTTTTAACTAAATTCTAAGAAAATGTATATGAGGCATTCCACACCAAATGTCCCGCTACCGAAAAACAATTTTAACAAAAAAATAGAAAAATTCTGAAAAGTTTTAACTAAATTTTAAGAAGTTTATACAAAATTTTTTAACTTAATTCTAAGAAAATGTATATGAGGCATTCCACACCAAATGTCCCGCTACCGAAAAACATGTGTCCCGTAAATTTCTGAATAGGTTGTTTGGATAGCTCTCTATGGAACTAAGAAAATTGCGTTTTTGGTTTTTCAAATTTTCAAAAAACTGGGCTTAGGAGGCGTGGTCAAACATTGGAAAAATGGTCAAATTTGTGGCGAGTTGCTTTGATTAAATATTTATCACATTAAAACGGAATGCATCACATTTTTTAAAAAAAGTCAATTTATCAAAAATCCGGTCATGTTTTTTTTTTTTTTAATTTTTTTTTTTTTTAAAGTTTAGATGTTTGTCCATTAGGGTGGCCCAAAATTCCTTTTGCTTCGCTACAGGTCAACGTACCTTAAAAAATGAAAGATGGTACCGTAACTTATATTTTCCGCCAAATTGCAGCACCCTACGACGATTAGAAGGGGATGCTAACTGATCACATGTGTTTGCAACCTCCGAAGAAATCCAAAAAATAAAAATTTTGCAATCCTAAAAATGACTACATGAAATGGTATCGTTACAAGAGCACATAAGTCACATATGGCCATTATGTCCTAAGGTTGTCTACAAAGGACAATAAGGACATTTTAGTTTCGATTAGGAAAAAAACAAAAATTTTTTTTTTTGATATTATACTCAAATTAAAGATATTTGTATTACCTTTCAAATGAACTTTATCGCAACTTAATGATCCGCATAGTTTTTGAGTTACAGCGGTTTTAGTAAAATGCAGGGTTCCGATTTTTTTAATAAGATTTTTTTTTTTTTGTTTAAGGACAATCTTGGGACAAAATGGCCATATGTGAATTATGTGCTCTTGTTACGCTACCATTCCATATGGTTATTTTTAAGATTCCAATAAAAAAAAATTTAAGATTTCTTTGGAGGTTCCAAACAATTATGATCAGTTAGCATCCCCTTCCAATCGTTGTAGGGTGCTGAAATTTGGCGAAAATTGTTCGTAACGATGGCATCTATCACATTTTGAGGTACGTTCAGCTGTGAGTTATACTTTGTATTTTTCTATATGTTGATTGGCCACACTATTGTCCATCCACACAAAAAAAAAAAAAAACTCAGAAACACGTTCTTCGTTTTTTTCGAGAAAATCGCATTTGAATTTTAAATTTCATAACAATTTTGTAATTTGCTTGTATTTTCTTGTTTTAACGTTGCGAATGAGTAATATTAATTGCATAAATATTTCTCATACGCTCTGTTGAACCAAAAAAATACAAGCAAATTACAAAATTGTTATGAAATTTAAAATTCAAATGCAATTTTCTCGAAACAAACGAAGAACGTGTTTCTGAGTTTTTTGTGTGGATGGACAAACATCTAAACTTAAAAAAAAAATTAAAAAAAAAAAAGTGGCCGGATTTTTGATAAATTGACTTTTTTAAAAAATGAAAAATTTCAGAACGGGTTCTGAAAATTTTCCAAAAAAAAAAATCGATAGCCCATACAAAACTATATAAGAATTTAAATTTTTGAGATAGTGGTGCATTCCGTTTTAATGTGATAAATATTTAATCAAGGCAACTCGCCACAAATTTTACCATTTTTTCCAATATTTGACCACCCTCCTAAGCCCAGTTTTTGAAAAATTGAAAAACCAACAAGTAGAAAAGTTAAATTCGACTTGGCCGAATCTACACTCAAAGAATTATGCAGGTAAATTCCAGTGAATATTCACTTAAAACAAATGAACTTTTATTTAAAAACCATTCCAGTGTTTTTTCTTTTAAAATAAAAACACAATACAGTCAATTTTAAATGTTAATTTAATGACTAACCAAAACATTAAAAAACTAGTGAATATTCAGTTATTTTGTATTGAAAAACAGTAAAACTACAGAAGAAATTTTTTACTGTCGAAATTAAATGTAACAGAAAATTCGTTTTTAATACAGTAAATTATTTTTTTTAAACTACAGAAACAGTAGAAAATAAGAAGTCCATAATAAAATTAATGATTTTTCTTTTAAAATAACTTTACTGATTACTTTTTAAAATAACCAACAAACAGTTAATGACATATTTTTCTTAGTGTATAAATACCCTCCACAATGTCTTTTTAAGTGATAGTAAATTTTCTAACGTGGAAAAAATAACATTTTTGGTTAGAAATATTTTATTTTCTGTAAAAAAACTTTTTTTATTAATTTTTGAGTGTAAAATTTTTTTTTAGTGTAAACTTTTTTTTGAGTGTATTTTTTTTTTTTGTTTTAGTGTAAAAATATTTTTGTGTGACAAAAATACCTTTTAAAATATTTTTCTGACTTACAAATGTTTTTAAAACATGTTTAACGGGTTTTCAACACGTGAATTTAAGGTGAAACTAATCTGAAATTTACGGTTTTGCTAATAACTTTTGAACCACTGGACCGATTTGGCTGAAATTTAAAACGTGCCGGACCAGAGGAACGGTAAATACATATGCCACACTTCAGCACCCTCAGAATTGCCGTTCGAAAGTTACCGTGTGTTTTATCTCGTAAACTCCAGAAAAACCCTTGCCGAAATTCACTCATTTGCTTACAACTTTTGAACCACTGGACCGATTTCGCTGGATTGCAATACCAACCTGACCAGGTAAATTTCCAACATATATGCCAAACTTCAGGAGCCTCCGTAAAGTCTTTCAAAAGTTAGCGTGTTTTCAACAGACAGACGGACAGACGGACGGACGGACGGACGGACATCGCTAGATCGTCTTAAAATCGATCGAGGATCATGAATATATACACTTTATGGGGTCCTAGACCAATATTTCGAGGTGTTACAAACGGAATGACAAGCTTATATATACCCTCTATCACTAGAGTGGAGGGTATAAAAACGCAATTTTCTAAGTTCCATATAGTGCTATTCGGAAGTTTACGGTACACATGTTTTTTTCGCTGGACATTTGGTGTGGAATGCCTCATATATATACTTTATGGGGTCCAAGACCGATATTTCGATGATTTACAAACGGAATGGGGGGGCTTTGAACAGCTACATATATTTTTCTTAACTCTTACGAACCGATTTCCATGAAACTTAAAATATAAATAAAAGAGACAATTCTAAGGCCGGGGTGTCTCGGCTAATCGGCCATATCGGGGATTTAGAGGTTCAAAAAATGAGTAAATAATTGGCAAAAAAAATCGTCATTTGGATTTTTAAGCCATTTGTTTTTAAGAAACTATCTGATGTTTTCATATGAGAAGAATGGTTTTATTGCCCGTCAAATGGTGGCATAACTTTGTAAAAATTCGGCATCGCTAAATATTTTTTCATGAAAATGTGTAAATTTTGGGGGGTATTTATGTAAAGACATAGACCTACTATATCCATATGAATAGGAAATAATTGAAGGGCTGATTGTAAAAACTCGATTAGCAACATTTCATTTTATGGTGGTTTTTGCCTTAAAACTTTTAAAATAATGTAGAAAATAGTACTTTTGCAGAACTTTTATTCTCAATATACTTGTAGGAAGGGTTGAAGCAAGACTTCTACCGAAAATCTGTCAACGGAACATCAGCAAAAGACGAAAAAATACGAAAAAATAAAATGTTGCTTATCAAGTTCTTGCAGTAAGCCCTTCAATTCTTATTAAATTTAAATCTACACGTATTTTTGCTCTAGACGATATTCCTCTTAGTTCGGGAAATTTTCCCGAAGGTCTACATTGTTTCATAAGGGGACAACGAAATTTTAAATCATTGATATTGCCGATAATTCGAGACACCTTAACATTAAAACTCCAGCTTTTTTCATCTGTGTCAATAGATCATTGTCAAAAACGTGGGTATTCAATACTAAAAATTTAACTAAATTTTAGTCCAAAAAGACCTAGTGCAGGAATTGGTTACCAATACTAAAATTTTTTAATAATATTATTCAAAACCAGTAAAAATTACTAATTTTAGTACTTTGAAGATACTAAAATTAGTAACTTATTAGTAGATTTTGGTACAAAATCACTTACTAAACCTTTTACTGTAGAATTATTTTGAGTGTAGCAAATTTAACGAAATTTAAGTTTATTTATATATTAATCAGGACCAACCATATCATACTCCACTGCTTGTATAAAAGGAGTCCTCAATCCAACCACGGACCCATTGGACCCACACATTGGACCCACATTAGGGTTATAACTTTTTGAATTTTTTGCAAATATCAAAAAGTCCATCCCATAGTCTTATAGGCCATAAAAAAATTTTAAGAAATAATATCTTACTTTTTCGCGATCGTTAAAAATATTTAGGATTTTCTTGTAATTTTATTAATAAAAAACAAAATCTCATCAGTTCAATGGAGGGCGCGAAAAAATCGCGATATTTTGACGCTATTTCGCGGATTTTTTAAATTAGCTAAATTTTAGTGTCAAGTGATAGGTGCTATGAGGCAGTAATTCTTTTCAGCAACTAAAGATTATAATCGCGGAATTTTGGTGCTTTTTCGCGGATGTTATAAATAAGGTAAATGTTGGTTCCTTTTGATAGGTAGTCATGAGTTTGTGATAATTTTCAAATAATTAAGATATGACGGATTAATATAAAATTTTTAAAACAAAAAAATGAAAAGAATCATTCTTGGGGGAGTTTTAGAAATTGCATTCGGTGCGTGAACTTTTTTCACCGAAATGACCGAAAAAAATATTTTTGTTATCTGTACAACATTGCCCATAGCGAGGTGGGATGGACTTTTTTTGTCCAAAAAAGTTATAACCCTAACCCACATGTTTGGGTATAGCGAATTTTCCTTTTCTCAGGGTCGGAATAATTGCCTCTTTAGATGTGGGTGTGTGTTCCTTTTTTGACTTAAAAATCGAAAAGTTCAAATCAAAGTACAAAAAATAGATTTTGTTTTTTAAATACCTACTAGTAAATATTCGGGCATTAATGAAAAAGTGTTTTAATAAAAAAAAAATATTTTTTTTTATTTCTTTATTTGCAAAAAAAAAAAAAATTCCACCGCTCAACAAGCTGGTATAAGGCTCAATAGTAAAATTTGGCTATGGTATCAAACGCAGGACATTTTTTTTTAATTATTGCGTTTGGTCAGGTTACACTTGGTTTTTGAAATGTTACTGTTAAAATTAATTTTTTTTTGCAAAACTTACCTTCGTTTTTTGATACAGAAAAACTAAAAAAATAAATATTTTTTTCGCAGACTCAAGTGCAAGTTTTTAAAATTAAAAAAAAAAAAAACAAGTAAGAAAGCAATATTCGGCTGTGCTGAATCTTTAAATACCCTCCACCAATGTAATGATTTAAAAAACAAAAAAGTTTGTTCTATTTTTACCTATTCTTTTTTTATTCATTTATTTCAAACTAGAGATGGGCGCGTGAGTGGATTTTGACTCACACTCACTCACGCTCACGCAAAAAATAATCGAATCACTCACTAATCACTCACGCAATTTTTTTTTACTCACGATCACGTGAGTAATTTTTTTTACTCACGATCACGTGAGTAATAAAAAACTTACACACGCTCACGCGTGACTCACGCCAGATTCAATCATGCTCACCAGATTCAATCATGCTCTTACAAAAAAAAAAAAAAACTCCAAAAAAAAAAAAAATATAAAAAAAATTGAGCGTACAATATTTAAATTAAAAAAAAAAAAAATAGAACGAATTGTGATCACATCACGAATTATGGCTTAAAAGTTGCGTAATTTAGAGTTAAAAAAATCGAAGGTTCCGGGCTTTTTTAAAAATTCGATTTTAAGATTAAAACTTTTAAAAATAAGTGATAGGTTAGGTTAGGTTGGGTTGTAAGTGGCTGCTGACGTTTTACGTCAACACACGTAGACTCTGAGGTCCATTGTGATACCACGGGATCGTAATAGGTTTCCCTACTAGTCCCTGTCGTTAAACCAGTTTGAGCTTCTTATGAAACTCCTTAGATGTTGAATTTTGACATCCGACAAATCTGAAAGATCGTACAGCTCCCTAGATACCAGTGAAGCAAGTCGCTGACCAGAAAGTGCCGGGCAATAGCAAATAAAGTGTTCGATAGTTTCCAACTCCTCTTCATCCATGCAACTTCGGCAAAAGTCATTCGACGGCACATTTAACCGCTCTGCGTGCTTCCCTATAAGACAGTGTCCGGTAATTATAGAAACCACCGTTGAAATCTCTCCTCTTGGAAGCGATATCAGCTCACTTGTGCGCCCCTGATTAAGAGAAGGCCAAATCAGTCGTGTTGTCTCACACGTCCATCCATTTGCCCATCTTTGATTAGTCTCCGTCGCAGAACAAAGCCGTAGGTTTTGCTTGCAAGTTTCTAGAGGCATACCAACACATTCCAATTCTGTTGGAACCTGTAAGGTTGTTCCTAGTCTAGCAAGCTCATCGGCTTTGCAATTCCCTGGAATGTCTCTGTGCCCTGGGACCCATATGAGTCGTATGTTAAACTGCTTGGCCATCTCATTTAAAGACGTGCGGCAGTTAAGGGCAGATCTTGTTTTCAGAAACATTGGTCCTTACCACAAGAAAACAAAAAGTCTATTTTAACAAAAGTTTTATTTTAAATTTCAAATTTTTAATACATTTTTTGAAAGTCGATTTTAAAAACAAAAACAATTTGTATGGAAATAAAATTAAAAGCTCATTTTAAATTTATATTTTTTCTTGTGGTAAGGCTGATTGAATCCAGGGACTTGACCGCGGCTTGACTGTCAGTATAGATGTTGACTGCGGTTGTAGACAAGACATTGCAGCTCAACCAGTCAGCCACTTCCTTTATTGCCAGCATCTCTGCCTGGTAGACACTGCAATGATCTGGCAATCTACGAGCCAGGCTCAATCCAAGCTCTTCCGAATAGACCCCAAAGCCCACTTGTTCGTGCAGCCTCGATCAATCTGTGTAAAAATTTATGGTAGCTCCACTTCCCGGAGTATCCCCCATCCAAGACTCCCTGGATGGAATCATAGTGGTAAAGTGGCGCTCAAAGAGGCTCAAAGATGGAGCACAATCCACATTTTGTGGTATTGTTATCTTTTTCAAGATCGCGCTATGGCCACAATCGCTGCTCCTCCATTGCAGCGTGCTATTAAGTCGAATTGCCGACGCAGCTGTATACTGCCTACACAATATGTCCAAGGGTATCAGGTGAAGGAGGATTTCTAATGCAGCCGTAGGTGTAGTACGAAGAGCACCAGTGATGCACATTGACGCCATTCTCTGTACCTTCGTGATAAAGACAAAGTTCGCTTTTGTTTCTAAAGCAGGCCACCAGACAATGATTCCATACAGCAAAATTGGACGCACCACTGCTGTATAGATCCAATGAACGACTTGAGGGCTAAAACCCCATCGTTTTCCAATGGCCCTTTTACAGGAATACAAAGCAATTGTTGCTTTTCTCACCCGTTCCTCAATATTACGCCTGAAATTCAGCTTCCTATCTAGAAATACTCCAAGATACTTGGCTCCATCTGAGAAGGTGATTTCAGTACCGTCCAGAGAAATAGGATCAAAAGCAGGAATCTTATTTTTCCTTGTAAACAAAACAAGCTCTGTTTTACTAGGATTAACTCCTAGACCACAGTCTCTTGCCCATTTAGACAGATCTTCCAGAAAACCCTGAAGAATGTCCCGCAATGTTGGCAGATGCTTCCCCTTTACCGCTATCGCGACATCGTCAGCATATGCGACAACATGACAACCACGTGCTTCTAGAGATAGTAGCATTGAATTCAGTGCCAGGTTCCAAAGAAGCGGCGAAAGAACACCTCCTTGTGGTGTGCCCCTATTGACAAATCGAAATATGACGGACGCTCCCAATTCAGACGTTATACGTCTACTGGCAAGTAGGCTTTCCACCATTTAAACGATTTCACGCTTTACTCCCAGACCAGACAATGCCAATATTATCGATTCTGGGATGACATTATTAAAAGCACCCTCAATATCAAGAAAGGCCACCATAGTGTACTCCTTTACCGAAAGCGATCTCTCGATGGTACCAACGAGCTCATGAAGAGCTGTTTCCGTTGATCGTCCCTTGCTGTATGCATGTTGCTTTGTCGAAAGCAACCTCGGGTCAATCACTCTACGCAAATATGAGTCTATCATTCGTTCCATTGTCTTTAACAAAAAAGAAGACAGACTAATTGGTCTGAAATCCTTCGGAGCTGTGTGGGAACTTTTCCCAGCCTTCGGGATAAATACGACTCTGGTATCCCTCCACTTTAAAGGAATATACGACCAGTTGATGCATGCTGTGTATAGATTATACAGCAACGGGGCTATATAGTCCGACACTTGCTGCAACTCAGCCGGGATTATACCATCAGGTCCCGGGGATTTATAGGGCCTGAAGCTTTTTATCGCCCAGATTAATGTTGGCATATTTATTATTTCCGAAGCAATTTCAGATGCTTGGGCGTCAGAACGTTCCAAAGCTTGAAACGGCGTCATGGAATTGCCCGGAAAATGCGTGTTTAAAAGGAGATCCAGCGACTCTCCACTGGAGGAAGACCACACCCCATTAGGATCTTTCAGGTATCCCAGGGTGCAAGGAGAAGAAACCAGAACCTTGCGCAGCCTGGATGCCTCAGAAACGTCTTCTATGTTTCCACAGAAGTTTTTCCAAGAATCACATTTTGCATTTCTGATCATCTTTTTATAACTCTTAAGTTGCAGCCTGTATGCAGACCAGTCCTCGTCCGCTCTTGAAAATTTAGCCTTATTAAAGAGCTTTCTGCAGGAATCTCTGCTCGACTGCAACTCATTTGACCACCAAGGTGGCTTTTTTTTCCCTCTAGGCTTTGCAGAAGGGCAAGACGCATCCAGGCACCTATTACAAACATTTGTTATATGGTCAACCAGACAGTCAATTTCCGCCAAACTATCCCAGCAAAAAAAGTGCGGAGTACTTCTATTTGGAGTGCTTTAAAACTATAACAAATGTAATGAAATACAACAAAAATAACAAAAAACACAAGAAAAAAACACACAAACAGTTTTTTCTACTCCATAAAAAGTTGTTATTCAGCACTTAACGCATTACCTTCCGCGACACTCCCATACAAAAGTAAGTAGATATTCAGTAGATAAGAAGTACTCCGAGGTTTCAAACAACTTCCAACTACTTCCACGGAGTAGTTCTTATCTACTGAATATCTACTTACATTTGTATGGAGGTGTCGCGATAGGTAATGAGTTAAGTGCTGAATATCTATGTATTCTGGAGTAGAAAAAACTGTTTGTGTGTTTTTGTCTTGTGTTTTTTGTTATTTTTGTTGTATTTCATTACATTTGTTTTAGTTTTAAAGCACTCCACTGAGCAGTGGTAATGACTTTTTTTGCAGGGATGTGGTTCAGATAAGGGTACTTCATCCAAAAGCAAAGAAAAAGTCTCCCTATATTTCACCCAGTTTGTTCTCCTCAGATTTCTAGAGACTGTCTCAACCGGGGCACGCTCCCTGAGTAAAAACTCAATGTAGCGATGATCTGAGAAAGAATGCTCTTCCAAAACTCTCCAGTCATCAATTCTATCAGACAATGTATCTGATACAAGTGTTACGTCAAGAACCTCTTGCCGCGTACTTGTAACGAAAGTTGGTTCACCACCCTTGTTACAAATATACAGGTTAGTGCTTAACAAAACCTCCAAAAGTGATTCGCCTACTAACTGGTGTCCCCTAGATTCAGACTCCCGAATTAGACCGACAACCTTCTCCGGGGGTATTGACCCCGGATTAGGAAAATACGCAGAGGCGAGCCAAATAGACTTCCCATGAAGCTCTAAGCTAGCCGCTGTAACATCCATATCACTAAAAGTTGATTAAAAGAATGTATTAAAGCCATTTTTTGCCAAGATGCAGGCTCTTGGTGAGCCCTCACCTTTGGCAACCACCAACTTAAACCCAGGGGTCTTCAATCCGCAAACCCTGCCACCCCGCACCCAGGGCTCTTGGATAAAAACCAAGTCAACTACTCCTGTCGTCAGGCGCAGCAAGAGTGCAGCTGAGGCTGCCTTATAGTGATGGAGGTTTATTTGTAGGAACCGCAACATCTTGCTTTTTTTCCACCATCCTTTCCACCACCGTGTTATTGGCTTCATCCTCCGTGTTATCATAGAGGTCGCATTCGTCCCCAGATTCGGTTTCGAATAAGCCAGATATATATCCCATCTGTTCTGAATCGGAGGCAACAGAACTCTCCGAATTCCTCACTGCATGGGCCTCGTCCTGAATGTCACCCATCGTGGCATCGGCTTTATCCTCCATGCCATCACAGGGGTCGCATTCGTTACCAGATTCAGTTTCAAAAATGCCAGATGCATCTCCCATCAGCCTAGAATCGGCCAGCTGAATATCAACCTTTTCCAGATTCTCCTCCCCAGCCGACTCTGCCACTGGCTTGTCTGCGTCCAAAATAGTCTTCTGGTCGCCCTTGTAGACATTGACTCTTATATGAAAAAATCCAAATCTAATAATGCCGTCAGTCCTGGCTAAAAGCGGAAGCGATTCCTCATTAACCAAGACCACTGCTTGACGACGAGCGCCCTCCATCTCACCCAATCTGGCAATTTGCCAATTCTGAGTTGGAAGGTCAGGATTGCAGACTTTTATCATCTTAAGAATCACCGCAGTGTCATTTGTAGCCATTGGGATCCATGCATGAGCTCTGGGTTGCGAGGGGATATCATGTTTTTCCACAACGTCCAGTCTGGCTCCAGGCCATAACTCTCCCACTTGGCTAATGGCAACCTTAAACACGGCTGCGGATAAACCAAAAGCAACGAGTTTTACTCGCCCCTGATACCAACCTGCGTTGACAGTAGTAGGTAGAAAATCAGGCATACTCTCAAGGAGCCTATAGTAGATTTCATTTAGTTTAGTTTCAACTAAACTCCACTTGTCCCTTGGAATACTACAATCCTCATTTTGCCTGTTTATCACAGCCCTAACGAAGTTACCTTTAACCACTTCACTAAAAGACTGAGTCCTGACGTTGCCGGTCACCTTAGATCTCTTAGGTAAAGGTTTCTCGTCGGGCGAGCGCAACCTTTTACCAGACTTCGATGACGAGGCCGAAACAGCGCTCTGTTTGTCAGATGCGCGCATTGCCGAAAGTTTGTCCTGTTCTTCAATGACTCCTTTCGCCCATGATAGCGACGCCCTCTCACGTTCGGAGAGCTTCGTTCCATCAAGTTGGCTTAGTCTGTTAATTATTTTCAAACAAAGCCGTCTCTGGTTGTGCCTGACCTTTGATGGTTTAAGTTTCTTTTTCTTTTTACCACCAATATTAGGCTGAGCACCCCTACCAGAATCAAGATCGGACTTCAAAGTCGCAACCCTAAAAAAAAAAAAAAGTGATAATTACTTCAAATAATTTCTTCATATTTTTTTAAAAAATTACATTTTAATACCAACAAAATATTGTCAACTTTTTTTTAAGATATCGATATTTTTTACTGGTCAAAATAATTTGAAAATTTCAATTTCTTAATTTTTTTTGAAAAAAAAAAACACCAACTTAAAATAAAAGGCTGAAAATTGGTGTGCAAGTTGCATTTACTGCATAACATACAAAAATAAAATAAATCGAAAGTGGTCGGGTCCGAAAGTGTGCGATTTGGCATG